>VDFB02000002.1:100473156-100514552 GCA_007258455.2 Sequoia sempervirens | reverse complement strand
AGATCAACTTTTTGGAGAATCTTCTACTCAAATTTTTCTTAAGCAATCATTTTTTTACCATCTTTTATGAGGTATAATGGGGAATAGTAGTCGTTGAAAGCAAAAGAATAAGAGAAAGCCTACAAAAGAACAAATTGAAGTATATAGACAAAGAGATAGAGAAGGTCATAGGAAGAGAAGACAAGGTATGCTAAATATTGGTGAACTTGAGCCCTTTGGTCTTTCAAGTGAAGAGGAAATTGAATAAGTTCAAGGTGAAAATGTTGAACATGATATTGAAATTGGGAATGAAAATGTTGAAATTGATATTGAAAATGTTCAAGGTGAAAATGTTGGAATTGAAGATGTTGAACATGATAATTTAAAGTGAGATGATGTGGAAATTGATATTGAAAATGTTCAAGGTGAAAATGTTGGAATTGAAGATGTTGAACATGATATTGAAATTGGGAATGAAATTATTGAAATTGATATTGAAAATGTTCAAGGTGAAAATGTTGGAATTAAAGATGTTGAACATAATATTGAACCAAGTGTAAATTATGTTTCACCAAATTACATGAGAAATGAAGAACCTTGTGTGGAAGAAAGACATATTCCAAATTCAAGACCTTCAAGAACCCCTAAATGGTTACTTGAAATTGTTGAGAACATTATAAACAATTTTGAAGGCAAGAGGTCAACACGAACCATTTGATTGTGGGCTACACAACTTTTCAACGAATATTTTAGCAATAAGACATTGACCAAGCAATGCCAGATTTTTGCAAAATTGCTAAAGATGCGAGCTTTGCTAGCCAAATTGAAGATTCATGTGAACAAGAAGACTGAAAAAAGTTCTATTATTGTCAAAAATGTTTTTAATGCTCTCAAGTCTATTGGAAAAAAATAACAAGGAAAAAGATAAGAGAGTTGCTCGGAGAGTCATTACAACTTCCATAGTAAGCCATCAATTGAAAAAGGCTTGCTTTATTAGACAAACTTGTATTGATTGACATAAATCATAAGACTTTGGATAGAGCACTTGCAAGAAGAGAAATAATAGATGATCCTCTTCAAAATTATACATGGGATTTTTTCGAGAGGCTTCCACGTGTTGATAAGAAGCTAACCAATAATGTAAAGTAGGTAATTCAGTAATTTTGGCAGGATAAATCTAGAGTATCACCCAATGCAAAGGATTTTTTAAAGTTAAGAATTGGCAATCGAGACCGTACACTGCATCCTAAACATTTCTTGGAATCAAGCCAAACAATTTTGTTCAAAAAATTTATTGAAACACATCCAAATATGGAAATATCACAAAGGACTTTTGAAGGTTTGGATCCATTTATTGTGTGCCTCTTAAAATTCATAATACTTGTTGTTGCAAATACCATGTGGAGTTTTCAATGTACCCTGAACTATTATGCTATATCCGTTCTACTTTGCATACTAATGAATATTGCAGGAGTGTGGTGCAATGCATCTTCTGAAATCATCAAGGGACTTGATAGATCTATTTTTATGTTCTAGAGATGATGGTTTCCTTTTCTATAGAAATTATTGTTTAAATGTGAAGTGCTCGCAATGTGGTGGCTTGTCAAAGTTTGTTCAATGTTTTCACGAGGGTTTCGAACATGAATTTGGAAAGAATTTTTTTGAGAAAAAGATATATGAGATAGTCAAATGTACTTTGCATAGTGGAGGTGCAGGTTCTAGATGCGAGTTGGTTACAAAAGAATGCAATGTTGTTGATTTTATTTCATATTTTAAGGACAATATTTTCTAAAAGTATGCAAGGCATAGTCATAGGTCTCAATGGTTGGATCAACAATTCAGGATGTGTAAGGACTCTTTTCCAATTGGCACTATTATATTAGTGGTTGATTTTGTAGAAAACTACACATTGCAACCAAAAAATGAGGTGCAATCTCAGTATTACAATTCCATTCAGATTGCTATTTTTGTCCATATAACATTTAGACATGAACCTGATAGTATAGAAGAGGATAGAAAGATAATCAGAGAGTATCATTTTTATATGAGTGATGATAGATCTCACTCGTCGAGTATTTCCAACATTGTTTCAAGAAACTTTTTGAGTTCTTGCAGGAGCATGATATAGTAGTGGTTCAACATATCATTTGGTTAGATAACTACATAGGTGAATTCAAGAATGCTCACATGTTTTGTTGGTTGAGTAGAATGCATGTAGAGAGGGGTGTACCTCATATTTGGAGTTTTTTGAAGCTGAGCATGGGAAAGGGGAGCATGATGGAGCGGGTGCATGTGTAAAAAGAGCTTTAGTTAAGGAGCACTTGAAGATTTCAGGAGAAAAATTTAGTGATGCATATTCTATTGTTGATTGGCGTAGTTCACATTATCACAGGGAGGGACACTTGATTCAACAATGCACAGATTCTTTTAGTTGGTTGAGGAGGGTACAGTGTGAGGTAGATTGGATTGTCATACAATCAAAGATTCTTCAAAGATGCATTCATTTCAAATCTCAGATGCAAGCACATGGACCATTGGACACAAGAGTTGGATTGTTTTTGTCAGAGTTGTATTCAGTGTGAGTGGGATCAATGTGAGTCAAGTGAGTGGGTGGATACATGGGTTCCACAGTATCTAACTCCTTTATCTCAAACAATATCCATGATAAATGACACAATGGAAAGTTCAGTTGATTACGACCGTCTTTTAGATCTACTACAACCAAGACATGTTTTTGCAGTTGTTGCACCACAGGGGAATGAAGAGAGATCAGACTATTGGTTGGGTCGATGTGTGCGGGTAAAGCATAAGCTAACACAACTGATGGAAGATGATGATGCGCTTGTGTATCCTACAGGTTCAGTTGTGGTTGTAGGAACTTGGTTGTGAACATACATGATTAGAAAGAATGACATACCTGCATTTGAAGACTACGAGAAACAAAAAACCATTCTTATGTATTCACACCTTGTTATAGTAACAAATGTTAAGTTGTTGAAGCATCATGCAAAACCAAAGAGAAAAAACTATGGACACTTAGTAATGTTGATCATGAAGCAATATTGGATACTCTTAAGCAAAGAGATGACCCTTCAGGCACACTTGAATAGCATATTCAAGAATGGAAGGTGCAATGCTTAAGTTCATTAGTGTTCTTTATTTAATACTGATATTTTGTATACTCTTGCAATGGAGGTGTCTTTAATATTGATGATTTGCATACTCTTGCAATGCATGTGTCCTTAATAGTGATATTTTTTATACTCTTGCAATGTAGGTGTCTTTAATACTGATATTTTGTATACTCTTGCAATGCAGGTGTCTTTAATAGTGATATTTTGTATACTCTTGCAATGTAGGTGTCTTTACTACTAATATTTTGTATACTCTTGCAATGCTTTTTCATGATAATTCTTCTCATTTAATGATTACAACTTGACTGTCCTAAGAAGGTAATATGCACTTTGTCAATGTGATTCACTTCGTTGTCACTATGGCATTGAATTTTCTTGATGGTTGTCACATATATTGTTCTCCTTGCCTTCTTGTGATTAATATGACTATCCTATAATGTGATTACTACGATTCTTTTATTATACTTTTAATCTACCTTGCTTGTGTGAAAGGAGACCATACCTGATTAGAATAATATGGATTGGTTATTTTAAGCATCTTTTATAGTTTTCATTACCAATTCATCATCATTTAGATTGTTTAGAATAACAAAGATTTGTTAGTCTAAGCATATTTTCTATTGTGACAATATAGATTTCTCATTTGAAGTATATTGTGCTATTCTTGGCATGATTGATCATGGACCTATTGCAACAATAGCCAACTCTGATCCTTTGGGAAAGGTATGTGACAGATTACAATAATATAGATTTGTTATTGTAAGTGTCTTTTATAGTTTGCATTACCATTTCATCATCAATTAGGTCATTTAGAATAATATATTTGTTATTCTAAGCATCTTTTATAGTTTGAATTACTAATTCATCATCATTCAAGTTGTTTAGAATAATATAGATTTGTTAGTCTAAGCATCTTTTCTATTGTGACAATATAGATTTCTCATTTTAAGTATATTGTGATATTCTTGACATGATTGATCATGGACTTGCTGCAACAATAGCCAGCTTAGATCCTTTGGGAGAGGTATGCAACAAATTACAATAACATAGATTTGTTATTGTAAGTGTATTTGATAGTTTGCATTACCATTTCATCATCAATTAGGTCATTTAGAATGATATAGATTGGTTATTCTAAGCATCTTTTATATTGTATGTAGTTTAACTTCTACCTTGATGGTTTGTACAGGTGCTTGTCACTCCAGAACGTCAATATGCTACTCTCGTGGAAGACTGTACTGACCGTGAAGGAAATGTGTGCTCTATTTCCTTCCCCTATTGGGAAATAACTATGTATTAGGGTCATTTTGTATGCCTACATGGAATTTTGTAAACCCTCTATTTGATAGCAATTATTGAATGAAAATATTATGCATATTGTGTACACTTTACATGTATTCAAGTGTATACAAATTGTGTGTATAATTTGTCACTTATGAGTATTCCAATGTATACTTTATGACCTAGATTTTTTAATGTGTATACTTTGTATTCATGTGTGTAGTTCATGACTTAAGTGTATTTGAGTATTCTAATGTATACTTTACAACCTACGTGTTTTAATGTGTATACTTTGTATTCATGTGTGTATTTCATGACTTAAGTGTGTTTGAGTAAATGAATCACTTTTTCACTTACTCACGAGGAACAAAATGAACCCTAAATCCCTTTTGCACCTTTACATCGTATCCATCTGACCCTTTTTCCATCAACTGAAAACTTGTCACTACAGGAAAATGCCTTAGAGATAGCAAAAAATGAGAGAGGTTATTGTAGAGGGTCCCAACACAATCCCATAGCCTCAGATGGAGAGTTTGTAAGCATCACAGTTTCCAAGAAATAGCCCTTTAAAGATTATTATCTTTTAGCACTTTGGACTCTTGAGGGAAATCATTGATCCAATGTAGCTTGGAGTGATTTGGCATATTTGGGTACAAAATCGGACCATCCCTAGCGTAAACGTAGCCATCCGGACATGTTGGAATAGTTCATTTGGTCGTACGAGTTGCAGAATGAAAGTTGCACCACTTTGTAACTTTGCATTGCTTACATTTGACAACTTTTTCCTCAACTAAGAACTCGTCACTACAAGAAAACACCTCCGAGATAGAAAAAACCAAGAGAGGTTATTGTATAAGGTCCCAACAAGATCCCATAGCCTCAGATGAAGATTCTATAAGTGTCATGGTTTCTAAGAAATAGCCCTTCAAAGATTGTTGTCTTTTAGCACTTTGGACTCTTAAAGGAAATCATCAATCCAATGTAGCTTGGAGTGATTCGGCGTATTTGGGTGAAAATTGGACCATCCCTAGCATAAAATTATCCATATGAACATGTTGGAACAGTCCATTTGGTCATATGAATTGCAGAATAAAAGTTGCACCACCTTGCAACTTTGCATTACTTGCATTTGACAACTTTTTCCTCAACTAAAAACTCGTCACCATGAGAAAACGCCTCCGAGATAGAAAGAACCGAGAGATTTTATTATATAAGGTCCCAAAAAGATCACATAGCCTCAGATAGAGAGTCTGTAAGCATCATGGTTTCTAAGAAATATCCCTTCAAAGATTATTATCTTTTAGCACTTTGGACTCTTAAGGGAAATCACTGGCTCAATGCAGCTCGAAGTGATTCGGCGTATTTGTGTGAAAAAGAGGACCATCCCTAGTATAAACATACCCATCCGGATGTGTTGGAATAGTCTCTTTGGTCGTATGAGTTGCAAAACGAAAGTTGCACCACTTTGCACTACTTGTATTTGACATTTTTTTTTCAACTGAAAACTCGTCACCATGGGAAAACGCCTCTGAAATATCAAAAACTGAGAAAGGTTATTATAGAGGGTCCCAAAAAATTTCCATAGCCTCAGAAAAAGAGTTTGTAAGCATCATGGTTTCTGAGAAATAGCCCTTCAAAGATTGTTGCTTTTAGCAATTTGGACTCTTAAAGGAAATTGTTGGTCTAATGTAGCTCAGAGTGATTTGGGTATTTTAGTGCAAAAGAGGAACATCCCTAGCATAAACGTACCCATCTGGATGTGTTGGAACAATCCATTTGGTCGTACGAGCTGCAGAACGAAAGTTGCACCACTTTGCAACTTTACACTACTTGCATTTGATAACTTTTCCCTCAACTGAAAACTCATCACCACAAGAAAACGCCTCCAAGATAGAAAAAAATGAAAAAGGTTATTGTAGAGGGTTCCAACACAATCCCATAGCCTTAGACGGGGAGTTTATAAGAATCACAATTTCTAAGAAATAACCCTTCAAATATTGTTGTCTTTTTGCACTTTGGACTCTTAAGGAAAATTGTCGGTCCAATATAGCTCGGAGTGATTTGGCATATTTGGGTGCAAAAGAGGACCATCTCTAGCATAAACATACCCATCCAGATGTGTTGGAATAGTTCATTTGGTCATATGAGTTGCAAACGAAAGTTGCACTACTTTGCAACTTTACATTGCTTGCATTTGACAACTTTTTCCCTCAACTGAAAACTCGTCACCACAGGAAAACACTTTTGAGATAACAAAAATTGAGAGAGGTTATTGTAGAGGGGCCCAACATGATTCCATTGCCTCAGGTAGAGAATCTATAAGTATCAAAGTTTCCAAGAAATAGCTCTTCAAAGATTGTTGTCTTTTAGCACTTTGGACTCTAAAGGGAAATCGTTGGTCCAATGTAGCTCAAAGTGATTTTGTGTATTTGGGTGCAAAAGAGAACCATCCCTAGTGTAAACGTACCCATCTGGATGTGTTGGAACGGTTTTTTTGGTCGTACGAGTTGCATAACAAAAGTTTCACCACTTTGAAACTTTGCACTACTTACATTTAACAACTTCTCCCTCAATTGAAAACTCGTCACCATAGGAAAAAACCTTTGAGATAGCAAAAATTGAGAGGGGTTATTATAGAGGGGTCCAGCACGATCTCGTAGCCTTAGACAAAAATTTTGTAGGCATCATGGTTTTTGAGTAATATCCCATCAAATATTGTTTCCCTTTTGCACTTTGGACTCTTAAGGGATTTTGTTGGTTGAACTAACTCGGATTGCTTCAACCTATTTGGGTGTGAAAGGGGACCATAAATAACCTAAACGTACCCATCCAGATGTGTTGGAATAGTCGATTTGGTCATACGAGTTACAGAACAAAAGTTGCAAAAAAAAACAACTTCTAGGTTGCTAGTGGTCTAATTACCATAACTTATTCAAATCTCCATAAATTTTGACCAAACTAAAGGAATTTGAAAGCTAACTCAAATATCTAAGAGTAACACACATGTGAAAATCATAATAAGGCCGTATAGACTATACAAAAGCAAAAGAACAACATAGGATGTTGGAAAAACACAAAAATCTTCTTCCTCAAAGATGCAAATTCTTATTTTTCAACTTCTCCAACCTTGAGGTCATGTTTACAAGATTTATTTATGCCCTCACAAGTATTTTTCAGCCTCCGATTGAACTCCATCTAACTTTTAACAACATTTCAAAAAGTTGTCATTACAATTGAAAAGTTATCATTGACAACATTGACAACATTTGACAATTTTTTACATCTTTTACCCAAACGACCCACAAACTTCTAATATGACTCCAAATGATCAATAATTTTTTGGTTTTCGCATTGTTTTCTTAGGATTCAAGGCTCTATACAAATCCGTACAAGCATATCTTGTTCTAACAGTGATTGGATCAAACGCAGGACTGTATTAACTTTGATTTGAATCCATTCTTATGGAATTACTTTGAGTTTCAAGCAACTTAGAGCTAGTTTTCTATAAATAGGTATGTATTTGCTCAATCAAGGGTTTGAGAGGGTAATATGATGAAATAGGCCATTCCACCTATTGTATCTTGGTGGAATGGGCCTAGTTGGAGTAGGTGTAGGTGTAGGAGGAAGAATTTATTGTTGGAAAAGTTATTTCAGGAGGTTTGCCACACTGCCTTAGTGGAAACATATAGTTTTAGGCTTTAAAAGCAAGGCTAGAAGTAGTGAAAAGAAGAAATTTCTTGAGAAAAGTTAGAATAGGTTGGAAATAGTGTGAGCATGTGAATTTTTATGAGATAGAAAGTTTACAAAGGTAGGGGAGGTCATTTGTATGTTTGGGCATGAAGCCCTAGTTGAGAAAAGAGGGTTTTTGAATGGAAAAGTGAGGTTTTTGAGTGTAAAAGTGGGTAAAGTTTGGGTGCAACATAATTTGAAGGATTCTTAAGCTTGTGCAAGCTGAATAGAGAATGTTTGAAGTGATTTCAAGGTTGTAAAATGTTAAACTTTACCATTGTTCTTGTCTTCAAAGTTGTTTAAACTATATAATATAACCATAATATAACTAAGCAATATATGATATAATTTAACCATTATTCATTATTTTTTATTGTGAACTATATAATATAACCATTATTTTTATGTTATTGTACATTGATATTTAACCATTGATCAAGATTAAATTTTTGAAGAGTTTAAACATGCACATGGGGAACAAATTATTTCGATTCTCAACTTCTGTATATCAAATTATCCAATAATCAAGTGTATGTCCATATACAAAAATGGCATCAACGCCAACTCAAACAAAGTTTTACAAAATGTGGCATATGCCATCTCGATATCTATTGAAAATATACATGCCAAAATATCTATCTCATCCTAAACTATTGGTGGATCATCAAAATGGAACCTCTTTGAAGCACTCTTTGGCTCTGAAGGTAGCTACACAAGAAAAATTCAAACCACAATTGAGATTAGTTATATTAGATAATTTAAAATTGAATAATTAACATCAAAATCAATATACATTGAATTATAATTGAAATCTAAAACTGAAAATTTGATTCCCTCATATATACGTCTCTTCAAAGGGTCAGGAGTCCTAGAATATGCCCCTCTCAAAGAACCAATCAAACCAAATTTTGAAATGTCAATCAATATATGTGAACAAAAAGATAAAATTGATACAAGTTAGCATACAATTGTTGATAATAGGAACATATTTACCAAACACAAAATAAAATACACATACCTCTTTAGGCATCTCTTTTTCTTTATTTGCTTCAGGTGTTTCAACACCTCCTCCTTGAGGTGTTTCAACAACTACTCCTTCAGGCATTGTGACACTTTTCAATAAGGATGTGTAGCTCATAACTACCTATACATAAAAATGACAAGTATATGAAACTACCAATCTATGTCGATGTATGTATAATCACTATAAGATCTTAAAAATCTTAATTCAATCAAATCTGAGTTCAATTACCTTTCCCTTATCTACCATTGCGCCTCCATAGTATGGATAGTGCTACACCTCGCTCACACTAGGAGTTTCCTACAAGAGGAAAATAAGATAAACATATAATTTAATATATAATTTCATTAATGACAATTCAAATGACAAGAAAGTATATAATAAAAATGTAAACGAGTGAGTGCAAAAATATATACTATGTGCATGTCAAGGCCAAATGAAATGGCCATGAGGGTGCTATCAGTAACCTATGTAAGCTCCTCCTCAGACATCAACTGTTAAATAGACCATGTAAATAAATATTAGTACTTGATACTATCTCTTATTAATATTCATTTAAAAATGAATGCAAATTATGAATTTACAACTTAAATCTTACCTATGTAACTATTCCAACATCCCCCTCTCTAGCAAGAGAGGACTCTGCAAGTTGTGCTCCAATCTCCTGCATTTGATCTCCTATAGCATCCACATCATGGAGGTCATAATTAGAAGTGTCCAAGGGATGCTCAATGGGCTATTAGAGGACCCAAGCATATTTGGTGGCACATAGTGCAAGTATGTGGCACACAAATATGTGGACCTGAGGAGGATGATGCAACAACACTTGATCCATCACCAACATCACCAGCATGTGGTTGAGCTACTGTAGCAGTATGGGAAAAAAAAAGATCACTCAAAGAGTGAATAGCCTAAATAGTCTATGTGGCTACATCCTCGATAATATTTGGATGATGTACTAGAGGTGGCTGAGGAAGGCGAGGAGGGGGATCGTATGGCCCCTGGACTACTCTAACCACCCTTGGTATATCCTAGGGCATACCTCCACTGACACCCTAGAAGGGTTTAATGTCAAAGTAATTGACATGATGCCCTAACACAAACTAAGCGTATAATTTTTTAATAAAGTAAAATTGTACATCAATATTGTTGTTGGGTGGTTTATCAAAAACCATCCACCAACGATCCCAAAATTTATCTATAATGTCCTTATTCGTGCACCATTTTATAGATAGTTTTGGTTTATTAACATTAACTGGCAGACCGGTGCAGGGGTTAACAAATAAAGAGGCTATTTATTAACATTAACTAGCAGACTGATGTAGGGGTTAACAAATAAAGAGGCTATTTGGGCTTTTGTTATTTTGAGATCTTTGACCTCTTCGTAAGACAATCCATAGGAGTAATATTCCCTCATGGTTTCTTGCCACGAAAGAATGGAATTATGTTGGGTGGAGATGGTTTCTATATTTTTAATTATTTCTTTCAATGTGTTTGTCATCTGGGATAATCGAGGTATTTCCTTATAAACATCACAAATGCCCCTCAATTGCTCCAATTTTTCACCAATTAACTCTTCAATTGATGGGCGTGGAGGTGGTGGAGATTTTAGCATTTGTGGGTTTTGATTCTTAGCTATAATACCTTATTGAAGTTCAAAAATAATTAATCTAATTGAAATTACACAATATAAATTAAATTATTGTAAAAACCCTAGTTTTTAATAAAAATCCATTAAAAACCCTAGTTTTTAATAAAAATCCATAAAAAACTAATTAAAATTATACAAAAATTGATTAAAACAAAAAAAAAACTTACCTCACAAATCGGATATCAGCTCAAATCCAATATCGGATAGGCCTCACGTCATTGTCACTGTGGCTTGAAATGGTTTTAAATGGTTTGAAATGGCCACGGCTTGGTATATATTACTGACACAAATCGGACATCTAATTTGTGCCACTTTGGCTTGGGCATTGCTTTGGAGCAATGTACTGACACCCAACCCAAAAAAATTCCACTCAGGATTTTCGCGCTTTTTGGCGAATGCAAAATGCTACTTTTTTCATATCGCCACTTTTTGGCCCATCATGATCCTGGACATACCCTTGATTTTGTGTGTTACTTCTAATTAGGCCGACCTAATTGAAGTTACATTTGATATGGATATATATAGGAGATTAACTTCAAATTTTTTGGTGTGTGTGGTGTTTGTTAGAGATAAGAAATATAGGATGATGAAGAGATGGAAGATTGCATGTGAGTATTGTGAGATATATGCCATGTATGGTGCTTCACCTACACGTGTGTGATGCAGAATTGAGAAAACTGTGAACAAAGCAAAGTATTGATTCAGATTAGTTTGTGAAGATCATTTTGTACTTCATTGGAATTGTAATCCAACATATGATAGATGATATTGGATCAATTCAAATAGGTTGTATAGCCACCCATTATTTGTTCCTTCTTTTTCTCTATGAGTAGTGAGTTCAATAGGACAGTGAGTCCACTTGGCAGTGAGCCTTTCTGTAATATACTATATCCAGATATAATATATTGTGAGCTAACCCTTACCATGGTTTTTCCCTTTTTAGGTTTTCCATGTAAAATTATTGGTGTTCATGTGTCATGTGATTTTGTGGATGTCGTCATGCTTTCATTGATCATTGCAATTATATTTATTCTGATAATTGGATGGCTTATGTTTAATTGGTTTAAAGGAATACCGATTCACCCCCCTCTCAATATTCTAGGCGTTCAACATGGATGAGATTTTTTAATTTCATGTAGTTATGTGTCTTGTGACCTTTTATTCTATGGTACTCACAATAGTCATTTTTATTGTACCATGAGGGGTTTAATTGTGGTCCATCATACTATCTTAGATCTAAAATATTAATGAGATTGGTTTGGATTAGTTTTTTCAATATTTCTCCAATTGGCTCCCCTAGAGGAGTGTTTTTTCGTCTAGTATTGTTGTTTTATCTTGGTTCTCCTCTTGGGAGATTCACTTTTTGGATATTTTGTTGTATGTTAGTTGGTGGTTGTATATTTTGCATAAATTTATCATCTAATACACCATGATTAACTTAAACTTCTTATTCTTGGCCCATAGGTGTGGTTTATCATTAGAGTGGGAGGCATGGTATTTTCTTTATTTATAAATTTTCAAAATTCCTTTTGTGATGAGAGATTTTCTAATGGTGATTCCTTTCTTTATAATCTCATTAAACAAGTTAGTGCATTGAAATCATAGGTGGAAACCCATTTCTTGATTGAGATCCTTCAAATAAAAATTATCATGAGTTGTTTTTATAGTCTAGCCCATTTAGTTGTTGGGTGTTGCATAAATAAATCATAGATATCTCATGTTTGATGTTGTAAGAGAATTGGTTGATAAATTTTTTCACTAGTTCATGGAAGGTCTTGATACCATGTTGTAAATGAGAGAACCATTCTATTGTTTGTCCTCCTAAACATTAGGTAAAATGGTGCATCAAATATTTGTAATTATAAGCTACCTCTAGGTAAGCTATGTAGAATCCACATATATGTTCTTGTGGATCACCTCTTCCCTTATACTTGTGAAATTTTGGCATTTCAAAGTTGTGGGGAAGGGAACTATAGGTATCATTTGATCAAATGGATAAGGAAATATATCCTCAAGTGTGTAATTTTTCTTTGTATATCCTAATTCTATGTTAGTTATTTTCTTATGTAAGCTTTATATTTGTGATGTCAAGTCATTTGTCGTGTCAATTGGTGGTTGATTTGAGGGATTATATGTTTGATGTTGTAGGATGGTTGATGAATTAAATAGAGGATTTTTATTTTGTGGAATGGTTTTTTATTGTAGGATATTGGATGAATTGTATAGTAAGTTATGGGTTTGAGGTATATGTGTATTTGTGGGGATGGTAAATAGGATGGATTGAAAATAAAATTTTGATGGATTCAAGATGTTTGTATTCGTAGGTATGTTAGATATGGAAGAGTGATTTGGGATGTTGAATGAGGAAATTTGTGAATGATTTGAAATGTTAAGTGTAGGATATTGGTGGGAATGAGTTTGGTTGTGTGCTTTCATGGACATATTGGATGTTTGTGAAGTGTATGGAATATTTGTATGGACATGAGATGTGATAGGTTATGAAGTAAATGTGTTATTTTTATGAATGTTGGATGTGATGGGTTGTGAAGCAAAGGGAATATTGATCTTATGGGGTATGGATAAAGAATTGGTTAGTTGGAATGGATATGGTTATGTGATTAGATGTGAAAGGAGTTTGATAGACTAGATTGATGTATTTTCTAGAAAATGGTATGGAATCCATGCCAATGGGAAGTATGGATGTTTGATGTGACATGATTGGAAAGGAAGCTTGATGCATAGATTTTTTGATGGGTTGAGATATCGGAATGTTTGCATTAGATGGGGTGTGTGATGAAATGATGTTTGTAAGGGCTTGTTCCCTAAGTGTAACAATGTAAAAATTTAAAGGTAGCTTAGAAATGTTTTGTGCTAGTGTAAGAAAATATTTGTTTGGGTTAATAGCAAGAAGGCCATCAATTAATATTATTAAGTTTGGGTCTTATTACATTTCTAATATTTTTTCTTGTGTCAATTCAGTAGAATCATGTGTGATGTCTTCTATCATAATCTCTGATGAAGAAGGTCATGGTGTATGATAATCATTAGGGTTGAACAACCAAGGAGGTACTCCAAACTTAGGTTAATAACCCATGGTTATGGTAACGTTTGACTCTAATTGGAATCCATGAGTTTTTATGTTGAGACCTTGTTGTAGGCATACTAAATTTGAAGGTTTTATGAGATGATAATGTAAGGTGAAAATTGGGCAATTTGATATGGATGTGTTGTTTCTAATGGACTCTTTTAAATATATGTTTGTATATTTGGAAAAAGGATGTGATGATTTTGGATAAGTGTTTTTGATTGATGTAAGATAAAATCTCAATAAGTCAAAGTAAATCTAGATCTTCGTGTTGTGATAAATACTAAGATTTGGATAAATTTTTACTTGTGTTGAGTAGTTATCTCCTTTTCACTTTGACTCAACATTCAAACATAAACAAACTAGTGTTCGATTATTAGCTTACTGCCACAAGGGAGAGACAACCTCCTAGGGTTTATCTTGTATTGAGTTGTGAGGTTGATAAATTTGATGTGTGATTTAACAAGCCAATTTGACATATAACCCTAGATTTGAAAATATAATTTATGGCACAAACAAAAATGGAAAGTAGCAAAACTAGCCTAGATATGAGAAATGGAAATAGTGAAGAAATTATACTACAAATTTAAAGATAAAATTTCTAGTCTAGGGCATGGTGCACCCCAAAATAGGCTCCTCTTTTTTAGGATCTAAAAGTTCAAAGATGTGTGTTATAGTTTGCATTGTGTTTTCTAAGACTATCACTTGTTGAAACCTCTAGATCTAACTTGTATACATGAAAAGAGGGGGAAATGTTATGTTTTATATGGTTTTACCTAATTCAAACCCCATTTTGGTATTTCCACCTTCACGTACAATGATTGATGATGGTCAAGAGGGCATACCCTAGGTTAGGTAGAGGCCAAAACAAAAATAATTGACTGAAATGATAAATGATAAGTGAAAATGTTACCTTGATGTGAAATCCTTGATGAAGTGATGCCACACAAGTTGCTACAAAAGTTGATTGATGGATGCCTTGATTGCTTGATGGACCTGCAATAGGTTAGTTCCCAAAATATAATAGATTGATGTAACTAGCATGTAGAGGATAACTCAATACATCTTCATGATTTGGCATGATTGATCATAATAGCTCCTTGCACATATTTTTCTTCATTCTTCTTGATGTCTTGCAAGCTTGAAATTGATTGATGAAAGTATTGTAATAATTTTGATAAATCTACACTTGAATTTCCTTAATTGATTTTAGGATCTTCAATTTTCTCAGTAGCTTTTCTAAGTGTTCTAGGATTTCAAATGATAAAAATGACTAGTATTTATATGCAATTCTTCTAATTTCTTGAAAATCAAATTCTGATGGCCATCAAATGAAAATGGAAATTTAAATAATGAAATACTGACACCAACATTATTCAAATTGAAGCCGAAAAGAGGTGGTCTAGGGTGTGGGGTTCCCTAGACCAGACCCATTCATTTTGGGGCCCAAAGTATGGCGGACAAGTATTAAATGCTTATTTTCATTTCCCTTGTTTTATTTTTTGAAGATGTCTATAAAATGGGTAATTAAATGCATAATTAGGTCTAGGAACATAGGAGGGGCTAAACCTAGTGTGAAATTGTCAAGGGTGACAATTTTTGACACTACATTTAGCCTTCACTTTAGTGAGAGTATGAACTTACACTCAAACTCACACTAAAGTACAAAAAATCCAAGAAAGGTTCAATTATCCAAATATTGAAGGGATCTGATGATATCAAATCTAGGGGATGAAATATCTTATGGAAATACAATATAAGGACAAAGGAACACACATGTTAGGTGAATGCAACATGCCAAACAAAAAAAATACATAATAAAAGCATAATACAAAACAAATACAATGAAAACACAAGGAAAACACAATATCATACACAAAGTAAACACACCAAAGACATAAAGTAGACACGTGTCAAACATAAGACAAACAATACAACACAATAAAACATAAACACAAGGGTTAGTACTAAAAAGCATTCAAGTTAGTAAGGTAAAGAGATCCCAGTCTTAAATTTGTCTCAAATACCTAATGTCATCCATCGAATGTATTGTTTAAACAAAGTGGCACTCTCATAAGGATGTTAGTCACTCATGAAACACATGGCTCCACTAGAAATAAATGTGTAATATTCTAGGTGGTCATGTAAAAATTCTCAAGTTCATGAATTAGAAAGCTCTGTTATGCCAAATAATTGAACTATATTGTCAATCATGCCTCAAGGAGTGCACAAAATTTTAATGTTGTAGGGGATGAATTGATAGCCACTTCTTAGGGGTATTATAACAAAACCACCATCAAAGGGGTATGTCAATAAGCCAAATCTCACAAGACGTCTATGAAATGGATAGAGTGATATGCCCCCCCCCCTAAAATGTCAATATACTTGCTATATTGTTATTTTAAGGAAATAAGAGAGGAAGAGGGGATCCTTGAAAAGAATACACACCTCCCAAAACTAGTTATCCTTTCCCCCAAGCATAAAGGAAAAGACAACCATACAAAATACTATCGTGTTGCTACCATAGAAAGAGATATAGTTGCACTTAATCTTGTACCACCATGAATGACAATGAGCAAACACATGAAGCTACAAATTGTTGAACACCTAGAATATTGAGAGGGGGGTGAATCAATATATCTTTAAACCAATTAAGTATAATCCATCCAATTATTAGAATAAATATAATTGCAATGATGAATGAAAGCATGAAGACGTCAAAAAAATCACATGACACATGAACACCAGTATTTTTACATGAAAAACCTAAAAAGGGAAAAACCATGGTGAGGGTTAGCTCACAATATATTATATCTAGATATAAGATATTACAGAAAGGCTCACTGTCAAGATAGGAAATGTTTTCCAGAAAAAGGCTCGCAGTCCATAGAGAAAGAACAAAGAAGGGTTGGAAATACTACCTATTTGAACTGATACAATAGCATCTATCATATGTTGGATGAAGTACAGAATGATCTCCACACTAATTTGAGTCAATACTTTGCTTTGTTCACAATATGCTCAATTTTGCATCACACACATGTAGGTGAACCACCATACATGTCATATATCTCTTCAACACTTGCATATAATATACTATCTCTTAATCATACACCCATACTCTCATCTTACACACCATCAAGCTTCAAATTTAATCTCCTATATATATATATATATATAAAGTGTAATTTCAATTAGGTCGAACTAATTAGAAGTAACACACAAAATTAAGCATGTCATCCTCAAAAAAATTTATCCACACTTTGTGCCTTAATTCAAACTTCAATTTACATCAAGATAGGTCAGCATGGACCTAAAATAAATCCCACATAAGATAAAGTTACTTTCTTTTCCTCCATAAAACATTAAACTTGTCAAGTCAGCCCAAAAATAGACCTCAACACAAAACCTTCATGTGTACATGCAATTCTCCAAATGTGCAACCTCAAAGCTAGATCTTTCTTTGAATTTCCATTCATCCAACAGCTATTAACTTATCTTCATAATCGCACAACAAAATAATTGTTTGCAAAGAAATGCAAAATTTTCCACACTGTACAAAAAGTAATTGTGATATACAAGGTTGAGCATTGTCATTCATATCTTTCGAGAAACTTCACATAATGCCACAAAATATTGAATATAGCTGCATCTGAAGGACTAAAAATTGTATTTAGAATTGCAAAAGGTTATACCAATTTGCAATGAAGTGTAGACCCAAAAGCTGATGCACTAAACCACAAAATTGTCAAAGGAAATACTTAGCCAATTTCTTGATAAGTCATGCTTTCTAGACCAACTTGCACTGTACATATGTCACCAAAAATATTTTCAAACTATGTTAGGAGGATCATAACAATGTTGACATCAATGAAAACACTGGATCAAGCAATATATGCACCTCATACTCATGTTTCCAAATTGCATCATCAACGACAAACTTCCAACAATCTCCCCCTTTTTCATTGATAGCAGCATGCAATAAAAAAAAATTGTTTCAAAAACTTCTCCCATTACACATATCTCTCCCAAAAATTCTTTCTCAATATCTCTCCAAGTATTCCCAAGTATCTCTCTCCAAATGTTTTGACCAATTTTTTTAACTATCTCTCCCCCTTTGACATCAATGGAAAAGGTTGTGCAAAAAACTTACTATACTACCCCTTAGATATATGTGTTGACTCCCCCTCAGGGAATTAACCAAAAAAAAAATTTATGCCTTTGTTCATGCAATAAGGGGTTTTGAAAACTTACAAAAATGCATAGGAGTAAAAATTTTCAACCTGAGGATGTTAACCCTTTGAGCTTTTGCAAAATGTCTTGCCAAGTAGATCTTCCTTCTTCCCAAAGCCTCTTCACTTCTACTAGTGTCTTGTATTGTAACTCAAGCTCCATTAGAGTTTCTTCTCCTTCTTCCAAAGTACTACGTTTGAGATTTATCTTTGAGAGTTTATTAGTATTGGCAAGGGCACATGAGATAGGTATATATTTTATCTTCACTAATTCCCTTAGCTTCACATGTTATTTGATTATCTCTTCTCTCTAATTCTACAAGGTGAAGAATTTTCCATGTAGCTACATAAGGCTACTCCAGGTCTGATTATCTTTTTCTTTCATTGGATCATAAGTATATGTTGCACAACTTATTTGAGTTTCAATTGAACTCATGGAATCCTTTATGCTTCGTGTGACATTTGGCCATTTCAAGCAATATGAAAGTAAGTTTTTTGCTTCTTCCCCACAGGTTTGAACATCCTTCAAGAATTTTGTAACTTTGTGATGTGTGCTTGCCCATTTTCTTGTGATATCCAATAGTTTTTTTCTATAGCCCTGACCTTTGATTCAATTTTAGCTTATCCTTTTAGTTTGAAGGCATATTCCTTGAAAGAATCAACCAAGATTTTCAAATTTTCCATAGCAAATAATGATGCATCAATACTTGTACCAAGATTTATCTCTTATAAGGCCTTTGTAGCTTCATCCATATCTTGTGAATTGGTAGTTCTAACTCTAGTCTCATTCTCATGTTGAGCACCATCAATGTGAATTATTTATTGTTTAATGTTGACATCAATATCCTTTTTCCCTATAACTTCTTGTTTGACTTTCCCTACAATCGGAGGTCTATCTGTGATTTTTGTCTTCTTACCTACCCTCCTAGAGTTGTCAAAGGATTTTACACTCATCTCAACTCTATTTTATCCTCTAACCTTGATTTGATAAGGTCTTTAGGGTTGCTCATAAGTAATTTTGCATACTTAACGAATTTTGCTTCTAACACTTCATAGTCTAGTTCTCATATCCAAATAGTCCTAGGATTAATTGCTTCCATAAAGAAAAAGTCAGTGGAGACAAGAAAGTTGATGTATTTTAAGTATCTTGCCACCACAATATTAGGAATTCTCATCCTTTCATCCATTCTCCTTTGAAATATTCCAAATAATGTTGCAAAGGCATTATCTTGAGCATCCAAACCTCCAAGGTTTTTCATACTGAACATTTTCTATTTGATATGCAATAGGTTTTGCATTTTTCCAATTTACTTTCCCAACCACTGAAATCTCCTTCAATAAATAGAAAATTAGAAAGATTACCAATGTTCCATACTTGAATGTATGCTTCTTCTTCTTCTTGATCTCCTTCAAGTTTTCCAACAATTTTTGTCGAAGTAATTCATAAAGGTCATAGTCAGCACCATTTTCAATCATATCTTGTGCCACATGGACGACGATGGAAGATATTGAATTGTCTCTATTTGGGTGATAAATCTTGTGAGCTATGAGAATTGTTGCATTCTAGACTACTGATTTTCTAATAAAATCCATTGTGAGTTCTTTTTTATCAAGGGTAGCACCTGTCCTTTCCATTACATCCTTGACTTTGATAGATTTCTAGTCTGGTGTTGGTTTGAAGGACCACAAACCAATTATTTCTCTAATTGCTTCCTTTGTTATTGTGTATAGGCCATCAATCCATATGGATTCATCATGAATTTTGCTTAGCACTATTCTGGTGTACTTCTCTTTGTCTTCAAACTTTGAAACTTTCACCAAACATCCAACCTCTTGTCATTTAGGGCTTTGTATTTTGATTTTAAAGTGTCATCATCCTCTTCCAACTCTTTTTTCCATAGAATAAATAATTTTCTAGAGGAAACTTCTTCCATTTTCTGATGAATGTATGCTTTAATGTCTTCAGTAGGTAAAACCCCAGAGAGAGTGCGAGAGAATGCGCCTGAGGGATCATCTAGAAAAAAATTGATGGAATGTTTTTTAAGCTCAAGTTGTAGTCTCTGTGAGACGTCTACAACCTTTGGTGCCTCCATTAAATTTAAATTACTTTTAAAGAAAAATTATGGAAGATTGGAATATGTAGGAATTGTAAAATACCTATTAGTCAACTCGACAAATTTATGGTTTTGATGTTCATCCACTGGGAGATGCGTTGAACCCTTCAACCTCCTCTTTTGCTCTTCTCTTCCCCTTAAAATGCATATAGTGAAATGAATTTTTCTTCCCAAGCTTTCTTTTAACTCTTTGATTTTGACCCATTTCAACAATAAATGCTTCAGACAAAAATTTGGTAAACTTCAAAACCTTGTATGCATAGTCAACTTTCAAAAGCTCTGCAAATTTCTGCATTAGAATATTTTCTTCCATAGTTTTCTCCAAAATATTCA
This sequence comes from Sequoia sempervirens, assembly GCA_007258455.2. Taxonomy (NCBI): domain Eukaryota; kingdom Viridiplantae; phylum Streptophyta; class Pinopsida; order Cupressales; family Cupressaceae; genus Sequoia; species Sequoia sempervirens. The sequence goes on along the minus strand of VDFB02000002.1, from coordinate 100,493,993 downwards.
TACTATTCATCTCCATCTTATATCATCATGCTAAGCCATGACACATCATATCAACAAGGGGTTATATGGTTTTCAGTAAAGCTCTCCCTAAGCCATAGCTCTGGGCTTAGTTACTGGAGGAAACAATTGCACCAAAGATTGGTATAGATTCTCCTTTATCCTCAATATCTTCTTTCTTTCTCCATATCTTTTCTATTTCCTTTTTCACTTTATTCAAATCAATCTCCTTGACTAGTTCATCTTTCTTCATCGAATCATTGTTCCTTGAGATTTTATTTTTGTAAAATTTAGCAATATGTCTAGGCTTTCTACAATTGTTGTATATGATATTTCTTTGAGAATTATTTCTTCCATTCATTTTGAATTTGCATTGATTAGCCTTGTGTCCAAATCCATAACATGTATAGCAGTAACTATTAAAATATTGAATCATTCTACCACTATTATATGCATTCATCATTTGACTTATGCATTCACTTGCTCTATGCCCAAATCTTTTGATTGTAAAACATTGTCTAGTAAAGGATGAAACATTCTAATTCATTCTACTTCTACATTCCACAACTCTATGTCCATATTTATTGCAGAAATAGTAGAAACCATTGAAATATTGGTACCTTTGAGCATTTGGTTGTTTGATAGGGGGTCTTCTACCATTGCTTCTTTGATTCTGAAACTTTTCCTAGTTCCTCTTTCCTTCAACTTTCTCTGGTTCACTTATCTTCTTTGCATTAGATGTCTAATCTGCTTTAGAGATTTCTCCTTTTTCAAGTCCCAAACCTCCTTTATCTTTAGATGCTTTTTGTCCTGCAATCAATTCATCAAGAATTGTAGAACTTGTCTTAAATTTGTCTTCATGAATTATTTCCTTCTCCAAGTCTGACCTCAAATTTACCACTTCTTGTTCAAGTCTAGTGCACTCATAAGTCTTTCTTTCTACCATTGTATTAATACATTCCTCAATTCTTTTCTTTTCTTCCACTTGTACTCTTAATCCAGTGATGTCTCCATTTGCTTGCCTCAGTTTTTTATTGACTTCCTTATGCCTTTCTCTAAATTTTCTTATCTGTTCTCTCAGTTTTATGATAAATTCATTTGCCTCTTGTAAATTTTCATTTAGATCTCTATTCTCATTTTCAATTTTGTTAAGATATTCAAGAGAAACTTTGAGTTCTCCATCTCTGTCTAACATGCAATCTTCTTTTGTGTATTCAATAGTAGGAATCTCTTCCAGAGGAATAGAACACTTTCTATCAGTCATGTGTTCAAACTCCAAGATCTTCCCAAAGCGGTCAAGCTCCTTCCAGGGATCCAATATCTAATACTAATTGTTGAACACCCAGAATATTGAGAGTGGGGGTGAATCGGTATTCCTTTAAACCAATTAAACATAATCCATCCAATTATTAGAATAAATATAACTGCAATGATGAATGAAATCATGAATACATCCACAAAATCACATGACACATGAACACTAGTATTTTTACATGGAAAACCTAAAAACGAAAAAACCATGGTGAGGGTTAGCTCACAATATATTATATCTAGATATAAGATATTACAGAAAGGATCATTGCCATGATAAGACACACTGTCTAGAAAACGGCTTACAAAACACAAAGAAAGAACATAGAAGGGTTGGAAATATTTCCTATTTGAAATAATACAATAGCATCTATCATATGTTGGATGAAGTACATAATTATCTGCACACTAATCTGATTCAATACTCTGCTCTGTTCACAATTTTCTCAATTTTGAATCACACACATATAGGTGAACCGCCATACATGCCATATTTCTCTTCAACACTCACATAAAATTTGTTCTCTTCATCATACACCCATACTCTTATCTTACACACCATCAAGCTTCAAATTTAATCTCCTATATATATATATATATATTCATATCAAGTGTAACTTTAATTAGGTCAGCCTAATTAGAAGTAACACACAAAATTAAGCATTTCATCCCAAAAACATTTTATCCACACTTTGTACCTTAATTCAAAATTCAATTTACATCAAGATAGGTCAAAATGGACCTAAAATAAATCTTGCATAAGATAAAGTTACTTTCTTGTCCTCCACAAAACATCAAACATGTTAGATCGGCCCAAAAATAGACCTAAACACAAAACCTTCATGTGTACATGCAATTCACCAAACGTGTGACCTCAAAGCTTGATCTTTCTTTAAATTCCCATTCAGCTGACACCTATTAACTTATCTTCATCATCGCAAAACAAAATAATTGTCCACAAAGAAATGTGGAATCTCCCACACTAATACACTGTATAAAAAGTAACTTTGATATACAAGGTTGAGCACTTCCATTCATATCTTTTGAGAAACTTCACAAAATGCCACAAAATCTTGAATATATTTGCATCTAAGGGACTAAAAACTATAGTTAGAATCACATAAGGTTATACCAACTTGCGGTGAAGTGAAAACCCAAAAACTAATGCACTGAACCACAAAACTGTCAAAGGAAATACTTAGCCAATTTCTTGATAATTCATGTTTTCCAAACCAACTTGCACGGTAGATATGTCACCAAAAATATTTCCAAACTATGCTAGGAGGATCATAACAATGTTGACATCAATGAAAAAACTGGATCAAGCAATATATGCACCTCATGCTTAGGTTGCCAAACTGTGTCATCAATGACAAACTTCCAACACAAATGCAACATAGTGAATATCAACACCATAGAAGAGATAATTATTATTTAGAAGTATTAGGTGCATCAACACATGGAAGAACACCACAATCACTAAGTTGTATTTTGCTACTCAAGGCCTGATATTCATTGGTGGAATGACCATGCACTCAATGATATGCACAAAAAGAGTTATTACTATAAAATTTATTACATGTTGGAGGAGGAAGGGTAATCAAGTGGGCTTTGAGGAGCCTTGACAAAATATGCACTTTCTCTAATAAATGTGTAGGAGACAATTTTTTCTCTTATTAAGAAGCTTGCTTGCTTGCCATATGATGTTTTAAATATAGTAGATGATGGTGTATGAGATGAATATGGAGAAGAAGGTTGGAAACCCAAACCTCTTTTTGAAAGATATGACATAGACTTCACATGATCCTTAACTCTTTGTTCCATATTTTCATTTATCCATTTTAGAAAAAAATATATATCCAAGCCCATAACACTTTTCCAACTCAGATGTAGAATTATTTTCTAAATTCTTATGAGAATAATTGAATCTTTGGTAAGAAAGAATTTTTTATTTTTTTTTAAAGTTAGGCATCATCAGCACACGAGGGGTGAAAGCTAAAGAGCCCTATCACCATCATGGGATTATGTTTTTGGATTTGTTGATGTAGAACAAGATTGAGTGAGTGAAACAAAAGACTCCTTAGGTTGAGATTGTGAGATTTTGTACTACCACAAAGGAGGGTGTAAAATCTAATGAACTCCAATCATCACCAAGGCATGCATTTGAGGATGAAGCATTATTTTAATCATTAGTTGGGCTATATACTACAATATTTGACTCTTCGGGCTTTGATGGTGATATTTTGACTCCCCAATAAATCAAGGTGTAAAATTTAATGATCCCCAATCATCACCCAAGAGCATATTCATAGTATCATTATCATTGGAATGTAATGGTTTCACTTTTGAAGATGTAATCAAAGTATTAAGAGAGTTGGAAGTGTTATGTTCGGCTTCAACTTTTAAATTATAACTTTTTCATTTGATTTAACCATGTTTCTCTTGTTATTATATTCATACTTCATCTCATGGTGAAGAGTAGATGAGAATTCTTTAATGGCATGAATCCATGGTCTACCTAGGAGAAGACTGTATGACAGAGTATCTAACATACCATAGAAAAGGGTAGGAAAAGTTATGGGTCCTACCTTAATGGGTAGCATTATTGTCCCTAATGGTTTCATACCAACATTATCAAATCCATGAATAGGAAGATTAGCAGGTTCTATGAGATTATTATTGACACCAATTTTATCTAGAAGATCAATGCTACAAATATTAAGACTTGATACATTATCAAGACGAGTGCATCTAACCCTAGTTTTATTAATAACACCCATTATCATTAGAGACTTGTGTTTGTTTTGGACCTCAAACAAAGGTAATTCAAGTTGATGGAATGTATTATCCAAATTTGTTTCTTACATACAATCAAAAAAGGGTGTTACATCATTCGGTTTGACAAAAGGTGAGATATCAATCTTTTGCAAGGCCTCTTGGAGCATCCCATGGTATGTAGGTGATGCTTGAATCAAATCCCAAAGAGAGATCTTGGCTAGAGTATTATGAATTTTCTCAACAAGATCATATTCTTTACCACTACGCTAAGGAAGACTAGGTGGAGGTGGAAGATATGGTTGAGGTAATGAAATAGATGTATGTTTTGGTTGTTATTACTTCTAGTGTTATATGTGTGAGCAATTGCGTGATAACTTGTTTGCTTCAACATATCTTGTTGCACATGATTACTAATGAGTTGTTTTATAAAGTTTAGGATATGGCCATGAGGTTTAGGAGGTCCTATAATGAGAGTTGGTTTAGATGGTGCAATAATTAAAGGAGGTCCAATAGTCAATTGTGTGTTCATAACTCCAACTGAATTAACTACTTGTTGACTATCTTCTATCCATGGGGGATCTAATGTCAATTTAGAATATTCATCTATGACATCCATCATTCTACCATTTGAATAATGAAATGTATCAATAATTGCATCCTCTTGGACCATGATATCTTCCCAAGTAGGAGAGCTAACGAGAGAGGAACTCATTTCCATATGCAGGTAAGAAAAGTTCTTTAAATGGCTTAATGAAGTTTGACAATAAGATCTCAATTATGATAAGATAAGATTTTTGCTGCAATGAAAACATTATGCTATGTACTATAGATCAAACTAGTGATGCACAAAAAAATCAGACAGTTTGCAAAATAGAATTCCAAAACAAAAATCAGATCTAAACAAAAGACCACAAATAGAGACTTGCATAGAAAATTTTAGCCCAAATTGGCTGGACAGGGGTGCTATGCACCCTAGACCAAACAAGTATTTTTAGAAAATTTAGAATTTGGAAACCATCAATAGTATTTAAGGGTCTCAAGTTGCAGAGGTTCGGGTCTGAGGGTAAACAAAATTCTAAAAATACAAAAAAACCTAGTTTTTGTATGTGAGGCACACTCATGCATGCAATTTTGATGTTTGCAATATATCCTAATGATAAATTTCAGAATTAAAATAAAGTAATTGACTGAATTTTTCAAAAAATGCAAAAAAGAAATGATTTTTGATCTTTTGAAATGCAAATGATATGAAATTTTTCACCTTTTTCACTATTTTTCAATAAAATATGTATACAATTTTGTCAAATTTCAACAACCTAAGATTGTATTCAGATTTCCCAAAGAAATAACTCAAATCTAAGCCCCCAAATAAGGAAAAATCAGATCTGAAATTATGCAATTCAATTCAAATTACTTGCAACTTTTCCCTTTAATGAATAATGATCAAAGAATGTAAATGCATAGTTTTGAAAATGAAATAAATGCAAAGTGACAACAAGATCTTCAAAGCATCTTTTTTTTGCATTAATTTTTAAAATTTATGCTAATGAAAATCAGAAAATTGTAAGTGTAGGATACGTCGGGTTCACCAAAATGTTGAGTAGGAAAATGATTGTTAGCAAGAAATTTTGGGAAACACATACTGAAGTTTTGAGCTCAAAGTATTTTCAGGTGTTGTAGTTTATACCCCAGACTCTTTCATATAAAGGCGAACACCAATAACATCAGACTTATGATTAATTACATATATATACTTATAGAATAACCTATAACATTATACAGATAGAATTTCAATATCCATTATATTAATTAGATTAAAAATAGTATATTGTTATTGATGAGAGCTATTTATGTCCCATTTTTTTAATATTTTAGCCATTTTTATATGCCTTAATACCTACTTTAATATTCCATTTTCATACCATTCCATATCATTTTACCACCTTTATGTTACATATGATTAAATATATAAGCAATATTAATTTAGTTTTTAGATCAAATATGTGAATAATAAATATTAGATTGTATTTACTAATATTTGTTGTCATTATATTGAGAAAATAATTCCAGCAACATATCAATAAAGGAGGAGATAATAGACTTCACAATAGACTTCCTATCGTGTGTGGGTGCATTTTCCAACCAATAAACACTTTTCACTATATTTGATAAGATATATTTTAATCTTTTGTTATAAAAAATTCTTATATTGTAATGGCCATAAAATAAATGCAATATTTGTTAGCCATAAACAACTTTTATGCTCCCTATTATTATGGCCACAAGACTAAAATAAGTGTTCATATTATTTTGTTAAAACTAATTTGATATATCGATTATTTTGTTATCAAACAAACCTGCTATGTTAAGAATATCTTAGTTACATTATTCTCTCCATGATTCTCTCATTTGAAATCTGATTTTGTGGAGAGATCATAGGGAAGAATTGTGTAAATTAGTAAATACCTCATTTCTTATATACTACATAAGAAATGGCGTGAGAAGGGGAATGCATTTTTAAGAAAAGAAATAATATACATCAACTGGTTTGAAGTCTTGAGGAGTTTACAGTAAATTATTTTTGTCACCTCGTGGAAGGAGAGGAGGGCCCACTCTATTGAAATGGTGGTGATGTTGATTTTTATGTTGTGTGTTTTATTTTAATATTGTGGTTTATTTTATTTATTAAAATGTGTGAGTAACTTTTTGATTGCTAATGAGTGAGTTCTTTTCACTTACACATTTTCAATTTGGTTTTGAATTATTTATTTCAAAAGACTATAGTTGCAGAAATCTACACAGTTTTAGAAAATTGCAATTCCTATAGAAAACTGTCGTAGCTATTTTTAGCACAAAGTTCCTATAGCAACATGCATAGTTTGTCAACCTACACAATTCTTGTAGCAAACTATTGCAACATATTTTTATAGTAGTTTTTTATCACAAAGTTTATGTAGCAGTTTTAGTTAATGTTCTTAGTTGCACTTCATCCACACTCACCTCACTACTTGCATCCCTTGTGCATATAGCTATGACACCTTTCAAAATTTTACACCCGTGAATTGACACTTAGATCAAACTGAATTTATTTATTAAATATTAAATCTTTCAGTTATATCTTCCCATATACTCTTGCTTAGTTCTTATATAATCTCTATGCATATGTTCTTTCATACATTTATACATATAATTATCTATATACCTCTATCACCTATATATTTATCTCTATCTCCTTTTCTCTCACATTTTGTCATTCATATCTTCTTTATACATGCATCTATGTGATGGGACATGACCCATCTATGATACCCTAGTATAGATGATATATCTACAATATTATGCTCCACAAGTGTTTTGCGCCAAGATGTGATATGTTTTACCAATCGATGTCTTCACTATTATGCTTTTCGGCTAACACCATCCCGCCTTTCAAATGTTGACTTGTCCTCAAGTCAACACTACTATGCTAGAATATGATATTTTTTGAGTCGTGTGTCATTGAAAAAGCATTGCAGTATTATGCCATCTAATGTTTTGATTTGTACTACTTCGAACTCAAGGATCTAATGGATTTGGTAAGGACCTAACCATTTGACTTTGAGTTTACCCTATCTCTCAAATTTACTATTATAGAGAAAAACCATATCATCCACCTTAATTTTTTAGACCTAATTTTTTGATCGTGTCATGCTTTCTATCTCCATATTTTTGTCCATAGGTGGTGGTCTACCAGCTGTCTTTCTTCATCTAGTTTATCTAGTTCCTTGAGGTGTTGCTTGATAGATTCATCATTAGTGAGTCATAAGTTCAATGTTGTCTAGAGATTATGTACCATGAAATTTATTGGTATGCTCACTTCCATTCCATATAGGAGATCAAATGAAGTGTGTTTGGTAGCATGTTTGTATATAGTGCGGTATGCCCAGAGTACTATAGGAATTTTAATATCCCATTCCATCTTATTAACATTACATATCTTGGTTAAAGTAGTGCCTAAAATCTTATTAAGAGCTTTTCTCACCCCATTGGCTTTTTGATGGTATGGTGTGTTGCGGTTATGTGTATTCATGAAATGGATAATAGCTCTTTTATTGTTCTATTCACAGTTTTTTCCCTGATCACTAGTTATACTAAGGGGACACACAAATCTGGTAATAAAGTTATGGTAAAGGAACCTTGGTTTGGTATACATGATGCAATCTTTAGTTGGTTCAACTTCTACCTATTTGGTTAAGTAGTAACAATAGTGATGACGAATCTAGCTTTAGATGATTTTTTCAGAGGGTCTATTGGTCCTATGAATTCAATAGCCCATTTCTTAAATGGGACTTGTACTAAGAGTGGATGAAGGTTCATCTCGTCTCTAGCAATAGGGCGCCCTATTCTCTAGAAAATGTCACGAGATCTAGTGTAATTTTTGGAATCCTTATATATAGTATGCCACCATAACCCTATGAAGAGTATTTTTTGGGTGGCAACATCTCCACAATTATGACATCCAACAATTCCTTCATTTGCTTTCCTTAATATTTTTTCTTGTTCATGTTTGTAGACAACTTTGCGAAGAATATCGTCTCTCCCCCTTCTGTACAATGTTCCTTCAATTAGTATGAATGGCAAGGATTTCTATAATAATAGTTGTTTATCATGTGCCATTATGTTTGTGGCGTATTGTCTTGTAGAAAGTAATTATGCCACATCGTGAAACTCTTTAAGTACTACAGTTATCTAAAATAGATGAGTGCTTGGTAAGTCTTCTTCGTTAGCTTCCTCCAGTTCTTCGCTTGTATCAATTCTAGATAAATAATCCAAACCTTGATTGTTCCTTCCTAATTTGACCATTATATTAAAATTGAGTCTTGGAATAATAGTAACAAATGACATATTCTCCCATGGATGACTAGTTTATTTAGGAGGAATTTCAAAGGCTCATGATCAGTGTAAAAGGTGAATGGTCTAGATAGGAGGTAGTGACAAAATTTATGTAGTGTGTAAATCATGGCTAAGGCCTCCCTTTTTGTGGTAGTATAGTTTCACTTGGCTTGGGAAAGTTTATGGCTAGCAAAATCCACTGGGTGGTCCTTATTTCCTCTTGGTTGAGCTAGAACTACTTTGATTGCTATTCCAAAGGCATCTACGTGGACATGGAAAGGTATTGACCAGTTCAAAAATATAAGGATGGGAGCTTCTGTAATTTATTTTTTTGAGGGTACCAAATGATTGTTGGCATTGTTTGGTAGATGTGATGGATTTGTTAGTCTTCTTTTTAATGATTTCTTCTAAGGGGGTTACTAGGTTTTCATATCCTTTGATAATTTTTCTATGATATCTGGTATAGCCTAAAAATATTTTAACAGGACTGGTGTTGTTTTGGGTGGAGGTAGTGTCAAGATTAAGGAAACTTTCATTGGATTGATCATTAATCCTTCTTTACATATCTGATGCAGGAGCTTCTAGCGTCTAAGAGCAATCTTGCATCGATCTATGTTATTCCACTCAATAAGGGTTGATCATGTTCATTGGCAAGACTTTGGCATATCAGCGAAACATTTCTTCTAGTCCCAACGACATACTAATGACAACAGTGAGTGAGTAGTGTGTGAGTTACACCAACGGGAGGATTACTTATCAATAGGACAACATCTAGTGTCCCAATCATGGTTCAATATCTCTTTAGGAGTTGGCAGTATGTATGTCATCGGTGGGAGGTTAACATTTCGGTGGGACCCTATTCTATGTCCTAGCGATGACTCGACGGTGGAAGAGTGAAATAGGGTTGCGTTCATCAGTGGAGACTAAGTGATCCGCAGGATGAAATTTGATGTCCCAATGATAGCTCGACATGCCATAAATCATATCAACAAAGGACATTGGGAGGACTTGGGTGTATTGGTAGGATGGGGGAGCGAGTTCCAGTGATAGAACAATGACGCATGCATTAGAGTGACTATAGGCTATCAGTGGGAAATGATAACAAGTCTCAACGATGGGGTGATGGAAGGTCGGATGACATGTGGGACCTAAAATGACAATGACATGAATAGACATATGGCAATTAACAATTGGTTGTGTAATTCACATCCTTGTTGTGAATTACATGGAAGCGAGTTGGAAGGGTGAACCCATATCGAAATGATGTGTTGATCGGAGTGACTTACTATCATCAAAAAGACTCCTGTGGTGGTCTCTTCAATACAACGATATGGAGGCAATGACAGAGAGAGTGCAAGTCAGGAGATGGGGGAGTTAGGGAACTTCACAACCCCACAGCTTGGTTATAAAATTCATGGAATCCGTGATAGGCCAATGGAGGTAGGGACCGAATGGTGTGATGGTTGACTGAACGGAGGGTTGGAAGAATGAACGAACCTAGTGGTGACACATGGCACAAAATTTTGTCGATTCGCATCGTTGTTGCTAATCAACCAGGTTAAACAAATTTATGGGCATGCAGCAAATGATTGGAAGGCGACTTACTGGGAAACGAATAAGAACTGATGATACAGATAACCGTGTAACTGTCAAAAAAATCTAAGTGATTATTAGACAATGTAGTGGTACTACGACATAGGAGTGAAGAACGACAAGGTTGACGTGAAGGAGAAGGCTTGCTGGTGACAACAAAGAGAAGATATATATATATACTCATCATGACGAGGAGAAAGGAGGGAGTAGCCTAAAGGTGATGATAGAGCAAAGAAGAAAGTAGATCTCCTACTGGAGAATGTAGAGTTGAGAGTGGAAGCTCAGATGTACAATTTGGCATATGACTATAGTGAGAAATCCCATGTGATGGCATTATAATTTTGTAATGTCATCTTATTAATAAAAGAAAGTTTTTGTTCATTTTTTTCGTGTCATCCTATGCTGTTGTGTGAGTTTGAGCTTATAAGGAACATACTTGAGAGTTGCTCCTTCATCAGTGGTATTAGAACAAGTTGTCTTAAGTCTGTAATAGAGCACCGAATGTGAGGCAGTTTTAGCAGTACCTGTGAGTGTGGGTTGAAGCCTAAAGATCTTGAGAGTGCAGAGTATGCATTAGGATTTGTGGTTGATGATCAAGAGAAAGATTTGTGGAAAGGAATGTTTGTTCCAAGCATGAAAGATGGTCTATAACTGTTATCCTCCAGTAGAGATAAAGTTGGGTAGAAGGTGTAGAGTTCCTCCACTAAGAGAGAGTGGGTAGAGAAAGCATCTTCCAGGGTCTTTGTTGGGTAGAGGATGGTTGTGTGAATGAGTTATTTCTTGAAGTTGTGAGCAGATCGCCAAATGTGAGGCAGTTCACATATGCAAACCTGAGGGTTTGAAGGTTTATTAGAGCATTAAGAGTGTGTAGATAACATCTAAAGGTATTGAAAATTTGTAAGTAGATCACCAAACAGGAGGCAGTTTACATTTGAGGAGCCTGAGGGTTGAGAATTTGTGTTGTTATAGCTTGAGAGGCTTGGAAAAATGGAAAGGAGAAAGGGAATTGTCATCAGATGGATTTTGAGGATTCCTAGACTAGAGGAAATCAAAAAGATATTTTGAGAAAAGGAAATAAGAGAGATGCAATAGGAGCTAAATGAATTGAGGGATGAGATTGAAAGGAGGAAACAAAAGAATCCAAAAGCTAAAGATAAATTTTGTCTTTCTAATGATGTTTTGACTATAGAAAAGAAGAAGACCACAATATAGTGTCATGCATATGACACCGAGGAAGAGGATGTGTAGGTTGAGGAACTTGAACCTGAAATTGAAGGATCTTTTAACAGACATGAAGGAAGAAGGTCCATAGGTGGTAGCAACCACTGAAAGGTGGAAATAAATGGAGGACCTTGAATAAAAGGAAACCCAAGTGGTAATGGTTGAAGAAAAGAGTGTTAATGAAGGAAAAATTGTAATAGTTGAGGATAAGAATCCAATGTTCGATGAAGAACCTGATGAAGACCAAGAGCTTCTTGAGGAAGAGATCACAAAGATAGAGGGGTTGTTCAATGCAATAACAAAGACAATGGCATTCGGTAAAGTGAATATCTTGATGGAGAAGAAAGAGTTAACATCTAATTTTTGTAATAGCTTTGAGTATGATCAGAGTAAGGTAGAAAGAGATATTGCAGTAGTGAGTGTTTTTGTAGTTGAAGGAACTGAAGGGAAGAATGTTGGGATGATTGGTGATCTCCCCTTGGCATCGGTGGATGACTTCTTATGTGATAAGGAAATTGGAGTGACTGTTAGTTTGTTACAGGAAGAAAAGGACTTGATCTTTCATCACACAACTAATGTTAGTGTGAATGCAGACGAGGAAATGATTGTAGCTAGAAAATGTCTTTTAGAATACATACAGAAAGAGGAGTGTAGTGTTTTACCTGAGGATGATGATGGAAAAGTGGATTTAGCATTAACAACGAAGGAGGTAATGCATAATGTTGATATGGATAAGGTAGTGAATACATATGAAATGGTTCAAAATGATTGGTATGCAAGGAAGGATTTGAAGGCATTGCAAAGTTAAGTGCGGATGCAAATTGGTGGAGGTGGATGGATTGTGGTGGGATGAATCCCACAAGATTAGAGGTGAATGAGAGATGTGTTTGGAGGTGGTCAGGATCTGGTGGATTTGATTCCACATCCAGGAGGTTGAGTGTAGAGAAAATTAATGACTACCAAGTGGTTATAGCAATAACAAAGAATAAGGTATTGTATGAGTCGTATTATTCTTTTGAAGAAGAATAAATTGATGATTATGGCTTTTCAAAATTTTATAATGAATACTAGTGGGAGATGAATTTTTTGAAAAGAGGAAGAATGAAAGATGGCAAAGACATCAAGTTACAGGGACAGTTGAGAAAGAAGGTGCAGGTGAACAAGGCAGCAAGATGGATTCTGAATGAGCATTGGATCCACAAATGTTTATGAAAAATTTCTTCCCTACCCCAGACCATGTCTGATGCAGAAGCATCCAGGGTCTGATAGTGATCTTGCATCGATCTGCGTTATTTCACTCAACAAGGGTTGATCATTTTCATCAGCATGAATTTGGCATATCGGCAGAACGTTTCTTCTAGTCCCAACAACATACTGATGACAACAGTGAGTGAGTAGTGTGTGAGTTACATTGGCAAGAGGATTACTTATCAGCAGGTAGCATTCAATGCCCCAACAACGGGCCGATATCTCTTTAGGAGTTGGTGGTATGTATGTCATCGACAAGAGGTTAACATTTCAATAGGACCCTATTCTATGTCCCAGTGATGACCCGACAGTGGAAGAGTGAAGTGTGGTTGTGTTCATCAGCGGAGACTAAGTGATCAGCAAGATGACATTTGATTTCCTAGCGACAGCCCGACATGCCATAAATCATATCAGCAAAGGACATCAAGAGGACTTGGGTGTATTGGTAGGAGGGGGGAGCGAGTTCCAATGATAGAATGATGACGCATGCATTAGAGTGAATACGGGATATTGGTGGGAAATGATAATGAGTCTCAGCGCTAGGGTGATGGAAGGCTGGATGACATGTGGTACCCGACATGATGGTAATGTGAACAAATGGATGGTGATTAATGATTGGTTGTGTAATTCACATCCTTGTTGTGAATTATGTGTCAGCGAGCTGGAAGGGTGAACCCATATCAAAATGATGTGTTGATTGGAGTGACTTACTATCATTTGTCATCAATAGGACTCTTGTGGTGGTCTCTTTGATACAACAATAAGGAGGCAATGATGGAGAGAGTGTGAGTTGGGAGATCGGGGAGTTAGGAATTTCAAAACCCCATGAATTGGTTATAAAATTCATGGAATCTACGACAGACTGATGGAGGTAGGGACCAAATGGTGCAATGGTTGATTGAACATAGGGTTGGTGGAATGAATGAACCCAGTTGACACATGGCACAAAATCATTCATTGATTTGCATCGTTGTTGCTAATCGACCAGGTTAAACAAATTTACGGGAATGCAGTGAATGATTGGAAGACAACTTATTGGGAAACAAATAAGAACTAACGATACACTAGATAACCATGTAACTGTCAGAAAAATCTAAGTGAACTTTGGACAACATAGTGGTGCTATGACACAAGAGTGAAGAATGACAAGGCCGACATGAAGGAGAAGGCTTACTGGTGACGAAAAAGAGAAGATATATATATACCCACCATGATGAGGAGAAAGGGGGAGTATACTGAAGGTGATGGTAGAGCAGAGAAGAAAGTAGATCTTTTTTTGGAAAATGTAGAGTTGAGAGTGAAAGCTTAGATCTGTGATTTGGCAAACGACTATAGTGAGAAATCCCATGTGATGGCATTGTAATTCTGTAATGCCATCTTATTAATAAAAGAAAGTGTTTGTTCATTCTTTCGTGTCATCCTATGTTGTTGTGTGAGTTTGAGCTTGTAAGGGGAAAACCTGGGAGTTGCTCCTTCATCAATATGATATGTCCTAATAGTGTGCCAAAGGGTACAACAAAAATACATTTTTTGATATTCAAGGAGATTTGCATACTTCTACATTTATCCAACATGGTTCAAATAATTTGAATGTGATTTGTAACTAACTCGTACACAGTTCAATCATCTAGTTCAACTTCTAAGAATTCATGTATAAACTCTTTAAATGTGTTCACCATGATCCTACTAAAGACTGCTAGGAAAATTTCCAAGCCAAAGGGCATGACAATATACATGAATGATCCCCATTCTATTGTAAATGTTGTCTTAGGTTGATCTTCTTCCCAAATTCGGACTTGATGGTATCTAGAAAACCCATTAGTGAATGAGTGTATCTCTCTTCCTGCAATAGATTTGAGTATTTCTTCGATAAAGGGGGTAGGGAAGGGATCATGGATGTATGCTTTATTGAGTTCCCGAAAGTCTACATATATCCAGATTTATTCGATCTTCTCATTTTGTACTACCATGAGGCTTATCCATTTAGAGTCTTCCATTGGTTTGCTAATTCCTACCATTAACATTTTATCTTTTTATGTCTTGACTCTTTTCTTCATGTTTGGGTTGAGGTGGTAAGGTCTTTTCTGGTGGGGTTTGGTTCCTTCTTTCAATTGAATTTTCATTACCCCTGCTTCTTCTTTTATGCCTTTCATTTCTGTAAATGTGCATAGAAATATTTCTTGATATTTTTCCAGTACTTCAATGACTGACGCTACCAATGATTCATACCAATAATCCCCAATTTTAGCTAATTTAGAGTTTTCTTCATGGGCTATGTTTTATTCTCTTAATTTGAGGGGTTGGTTATAATATTATTCTTTAGGTTCCCTATTTAATTGCATTTCCCTCTCTCCTTCTTCCATCGTGATCTCTAGTTTTGGGTCCAACTCCTATTCCTATTTTTGTATGATGCAACATTGATTGGGTATCGGTTGTGTGTTTGTCCATCCATTCAATTAGTTTCCATATCCCTTGAATTCTATGTGGTAGGCTTGTTGGTTCTAGAGAATGGGTACTTTTTGGGACCAGTGAGGTGAATATAATATCCTTAATTTTTCTTAGTGTGGCACATATGTGTTTGTTGTCATCCCAAAAGGAAAATGTGTGTATAAAATTATGACAGATTTCTTTCTAGTCTCTAGTTTCTCCACATCTTTCTTGATTAATGTACCAAGTTTGGACTATTGGTGTAAGGTTCCAATAGAATAATTAAATGTAGATGTAGTGGCCATATTCTCCATATTTTTCCCATTTGCATGCAATGTTGAATATGTTCTTTTTGGGTAGTTGTTCCTTCATATTTGGGAATTAGATTGTATTCTCCTTCTTCTTTCAGGTATTGAGCCTTGAATAAGATCTGAAATGCTTTCCATGTAGGAATATATTGTTTGTGTGTATATCACCAACATGCAACATTACATACTAGAGTGTCTTGGAAGGAAGTGATTTGAGTGGTCTCAATTTGGAATGTTCTTTCCATATCAACTATATATTATTTTAAATTACCCACTCTAAAAGACCTTGGTAATTTAATATGTGAAATTCCTTGTTGGATGTGGTTAATGTGTTTGGGATATTATTTTCCTTCTGATTTCTTTTTTTCAGTAGGTAATCGGCTTTGGATCATGAATACTCTTCTAAATCCATGTATTTGATGTACTGCAGTAGGTTGAATTTTGGAAATGGAGTATACCGACCATACCTTCCTTCTTCTTTGTAGTTGTTGTCTTCCATTTCTCCTAATGGGATGTGGACTATTCTATTGTCATCTGCTAAGGATGTTTCTTCCTTCCTAGAGTCTATTCCATTAGAATTAACAAACCATTTCAGTCCAAGTAGTGCTCTAAATGTGTTAAAATGTTTATTCATCTCTACAACTTCAAAATGAACTTGTTTGATCCCTTTTATGTTTAATTCAACATTATTCCATGTTCCTAATGTTTCCATTCCAAAACTGTCGGGTAGACTAATGTTAATAGGTGTTCTAATGATTTTAGTTATTTCTAGCCTCTCCTAAGTGGTTGTTAGAATAATGTTGAGGTCCACACTTAGATCAATCATTATATGTATAATTTTATTGTTGTTTAGGTTTGCAGTAATTAGTAAGGGATTATTTTTCTAATTCTAGTCTTTTATAATCTAATGTACTTATTGTTGCTTCTATTTGTTCCAATACTTTCCTAATTATTTCAATTTTACTAAAATATATTTTTGTTGAGCTAATGAGACTAGATTCTTTAACATTGTTACTTCTCCTAAGAAAAATCCTATCTCCTTTTGCTATTGTATGATTTTATTTTCTTTTTCCACTATTTTGTCATGTTGTTTCTTATTTGGCTAGAAGTGTCCATACTCTTCTTCTTCTTTCGGTTTTGATTCTTTAGTAATTTCTTCAATCTCCCTTTTATTTTTCCCAGTATCTATTCCTTGTCTAGTTAGTATTGTAGCTTTATTTTTATTTATTTTGGATTGCTTCTTTTTGCTTATCTGCATTGGTTGTTCTTCTTCATAGTAATTTTCATTTGATGTGTCTGAGGACCAATTATCTATTATTTGGAAAATTTTAACTCCTTGTGGTATTCTTCTTATCACTCTTGCTCCTTTGTTGTCTTGGAGATCATCACTTCTAGAATGTGTTGTATTATGATAATACTATTGCGCTTTATCACACTTGAATATATTATGTGAATCATCTCCCTAGATAGGGAATTTTCTCTCTTTTGTACCCAACATTATGTGGCATAATGACCTATTTTTTTATAGTTGTAACATGTTGCATCACTCCTTCAGTAGTTGTTTCTACCACGTCCTCTTTCTCCTCAGTAATTGGATTGTCTATTATCTCCCATATAGACTCGTGGTGGTTGTTCTATAACATATATGCATTTCAATTATCCCTCCATGGTGGTTTTCTATATCCTATATTATATAGAGGTCCTTCTACCAATACTTTAACATATTCCATGTTTCTATCTATATTTGCATCATAGCTTTGGTGATAGGGAATCTAGGACTAGGATGAGTTTGTGTGTTCCAAACCTGAAATTGGTTGGTAGGACAGTCCTTTATGAGGTGACTATCCCACTCTTGCCATGTCCCATAGTACACTGATTTAGTTTTGGCTGGAACTATCTTTAATTCTACATTAATGTAGTGGTGATTTTCTCTCCTTGAGTCTTAGGTCAGTAATTCTAGAGGTAGCCTTCTCATGAGAAATATGTGCACCAGATTTATTTGGTTTTTTGTGTTTCTCCTTTTTCCAAAATTGAGTTTTGTATGGTTAGCTATTCTACCACAAGTTGTAAATTCTTAATACTCTCCTTCATATCATCCTTTTGATGTATGTGCCAAGTTTGGGCTTCAATGTGGTAGGCCATGGTGATTAAATATGTATAAGTGTTGAATATCCTACCATCCAAAGCTACTCTGATGTATTTTTGAAGTCCAAAAATAAACCACTCTATCTTCTATCTCTTTAACAGTGGTTCATATAGCTTGTGGAAGACTTCTTTGAATCATCTATCATATCCTTTTACTAATTCATTTTCTTGTTGTACTATATCTCTTATTTTAATTAGACTTTTTTTTGGAATGTCTGGTGTGTCAAAGTTAGCTAAGAAATATTTTTTTACCTCATTCCTACTTTCCCATGTTTAGGATAGGTCTTCTTATACCAATCTAGTACATCTTTCTTGAGTGAGGATACAAATTCAAGTAATTTTGGTTTATCTTCATCAATACCTTTTCTTTCTCATAGAGATTCTAATAAGAATATGTGTTATGTTGCTTTTGTGGCATCTTTTCCAAATACAGGGATCTTGATTGAAGATTCCATCTTCTCCTTTCTATGTTTAATTCTAACCTTCCAAATTTTGGTCCTAGTTGTTATTCTTTCTCTTTCTTTACTTTTCTAACAGTGTAGGGTTTTTGTTCTCTACCCTTGTCTCTTGCTAGTTTTATATCAAAGTATTTTCTCCCAAATATTTCTTCCCACTCTACTTCTTTTCCTTATTCTTCTCTTGTTTTCTTATCTTACGACATATCTTCTTTTAAAATTCTATTACTCTTATATGGCTAAGGGGATGTCTCCTAGTTGGGGGGTTGTGACTCTTCAAAATATCTTTTCATTTTCTTATTTATTAATGTAATTTTATATGATTGTAAACATAATTTTTTTCCCAAATTCTATATATTCTCTCTGATTTTTCTTATTTCTTCTTATTCTTTTAAGTTTCTTATGATTTTATTAACTAGTTCTTCTAAATATTCTTCTTGCATTGATGGGGTTTTCTCCAAAAAATTTAGAAATTCTGCAAATATATCATCCAAGTTGATGGTAAGGTTTGATAGGTCTTGCCTAATTGTCAAACTTCTAGAAGGTTGAAAAAATAATGGATTTTTTGTCTTATTACATGGTCCTAATAACAATCTTTTGGATTCTCCATAGTCATTAATATTCTTCTTTAAACTAGTTATCATTTGTCCTACTTTTTCCCAACATTTTTTTGATCTTTTTGGAGTTTCCCAATTCTCTTATTTACTCTTTTTTCCTTTCTCCTCAACAACACCCCCTTTGGCACACTTAGCAATACCCTTTTTGGCATGCCCACTCCTCATCTTCTCTGCAGTTTCCATTCTTTTGCAATGTCTTTCCTCTCTCTCAATCTTCTGTTGTCTTTTCTCTTCTCCATTTGGGCTAACCATGTTTAATTTTCTTACCAATTTAATTTGTTCTCAAATATTTCTTGTGGTTGTCTTATCTCCTTTTTCCATGTATGTGATTGATCTGGAGTTCCATTAATCCTTATATCATTTTTATATATATCATTTGAAAGCTATCTAGCACTAAGGCATACAATTGAGCAAATACTACTGTCAAGAGCAATTCAAGAGCAGCATTATTAGAGTTCATTATAGAAATTCAAGATCCATCATCATGTCAAATTCCATGTGAGTTTATATGTGTTCATGTTCATGTTTTGTGAAGGCTAACCCTTGTTGTAGGTCTCTAAAACATTCAAGAAAAGCAAGATCCAAATCCTTGAGGTGATGTGTATGACTTCAATCCTTCAAGGAATTCATTGAAGGGTGGTGAGTTGTGTATGCAACCTAAAATGGTCACCTAGACTTTGGGCCCCATTTATTTAATTTGTCAACATCAACTTTCTGAATCAATGATTGTCGCATTTTCAAATCAAATTTCTTAATCAATTCATAAATGTTTCAATTTTCCCTAAGGTTTGAATGCTTCATTAATTTTATTTAATCAAAAGAAATAAATCCCTTTTAATAAATAAAATAATGTTATTTAATTGAAGTTAATATTACTTAAATAAAATGATGCTATTTAATTAAATCTATTTTTAATTAAATTATTTTATTTTATTTTATTAATATTCATTTCTAAATTACATAATCTTATTTTATTTTATTAAAAGAGATATTATCATCTTAAATTAAATGAAATATCCTCTCAAGAATATCTTGTGATGAAAAAAAGGGAAACAAATCAGTTAAAAGGGAAATAAACTAAAAAAAAAGAATTCCAATCAAGATTTGTTTCTATTTTTCTATTTATCCCACATTGCTTCTGAATTTGCCTTCAATTCTACTTTTGCCTATAAAATGAGCCATCTCATTCTCATTTCAAAAAAGAGAGAAAGAATCACGAATTTTTACATCAGACTTATGCTACAAATTTGAATTTTATCATTTGAGATTACATTAGTTTGATTATATAAGCATCTTATTTTTAGAGCATATAATTAAATATTACATTTTAGCTTAATCTTCATAGTAGATTAATTTGCAAAATAATTCATTTATGGCATTGCATGTAGATTAATTTTCATTTCAATAAATTAGTTTGGTTTATTGCATTTTACAGCCATTTAGATTAGTTTTCATTGTTGCATTGCAAGAACAGGATTCATGGAGATTGGCATTCTTGCTTCTCCTCTTTGAATCTCTCGTTCTGAGATTGTATTTGCAGGGGTAACAGGGTTAATCTGAGGGCCACAATATCAATCCCTGCTCTTCTTGGATAGAGAGCTGTGAATTGATTTGTAAGGACTCATTATTGAGTATCCTTGCATGCAAGGATTCACAGAAGTATAACATATTTTCAGTTATACATTTTGGCTTCAACTGTTTAATTTTTAATTTTTAATTTAGTTTAGTTTTTAGTTTAGTTTTTAATTTAGTTTTCAATTTAGTTGTTAGTTTTTAATTTAGTTTTTAATTTAGTTTAGTTTTTAATTTAGTTTTTAATTTTTAGTTGTTTTAGTTTAGTTTTTAGTTTTGCTTCATAAATCCAG
>VDFB02000002.1:100424969-100473056 GCA_007258455.2 Sequoia sempervirens | reverse complement strand
ATTTTGAGGATGGTGCAGGGAAGCAGGGAATATTTTGTGCCCCAGGCCAACCCTCTTTCCATCAAATTCTGAATGGAGAAATCTCTTTAACATTGACAAAGATTATGGTGGCAGCCACTGGTAAGACAGATAAGCACAAACATAATTCATAAGGCTTGCTTAGAAGCAAGAGCCTACAATTTTCTTCTGGATTATTCCTCGTACATGGGTTAATATGCAGATTTCTTTAAATCCAGCTATGTTTGTATTATATGTATGCCTGACCAAACAAAAACTACAAAATAATCTTTTGGCAAAACCCCACGTTTTCCAGATGTGCTGAGCTCTTCAAAATAGATTGGCACATTACCTACAAAAGGGATTCCTATCAACGCCCCAGTTAGGAAGCATGTTCTATCTATGCTCTCACAAGTTTTGAAATAAATGTCCTCAAGCAAGTGAGAAACCTTGTTGAGAAAAATGTTTGCACCCTTTTTCTGATATGGCTTTGAGATTAGCTACCAGTGCATTGAATTGTGCAATGCTTGATCTGGTGAGCGCCCTCCCTAAAAGCTTAACATTTTGCTCAGATGTTATAATTCGGTAGCAACAAGTGGACTACAAGTATCTCTTTCATTGTAGAGTGTGCTATGAGTAGGGGAACCAAGTAAGAGAATGTCCTGTTGTGCACCAAATGGCGGTCCCAAATCCCAATCCAAGGAAGTCTGAGACAAGGGATTTTCATAAGCCAAAGAATAAATTCACAGCAAATCTAAAAACAGAAAATCAGGATAGGAAAAATAAGCCCCAGATCATAAAATAGATAAAATATCAAAAACTCCTCCAAATAAGGAATGTTTTTGTGGCTCTTGAAAATGAGGAGCTTATCCCTGAAACGTTGTATGAATCAGATGAGACAAATCTTGAGGATACCAGGATGCAAAGGTGTACTAAAAAGAAGATTGCATGGAGAACATTTACGCCCAAAACAATGAAAAAAAGAGATTATCATAGAAAATGTTGTCAAAGGCCATCAAGAGCAATAAAATCATCACAACTCTGAAGATTGGACTCACAGACTAAAGTAAAGATTGTTCAAGCAATGGGAAAAAATACCAGTGGAAAAAAATAGAATAAGATTTAAGATTCATAACATTATATAAAAGCAAACACAGGGGTGGACATGGCTCCAAATTCTCAGACTCAACTTGAAAAAACTCTGAAAAGGAATGAGATCAAAAATCCTTACTATCTTCCAACCAAGGAGAAATAGTGAGGAAACAACCTACTTACAAATATTTGATCTCCAGAGGCACAGAGCCAAAAATGGAAGAAATAACCTCCATATTATTTTTTGTCAAGGATGAAGAAGATTACAACTGAGATTAAGATTAAAACCACAATGAACGAGGTCATGTAGTCATAAATTACATATTATTGGTCTCTACTACAATTTCTTGTCATTTATTTTAGAAGTGTGATTTACAGTAATTAATTACACCTCTGCATTTTCTGATCATAAATTAAAGACTTGTGCTTTGGTCATGAATTTCAATCTTGGTTCTCTGGTTGTTGATTGCATGTAGAGTAATCACAACTGTGTGGATGGCCATGGCCTGCTTTGCAAAATCAGGGATAAAAGTACAGGCATAAGTGTAGATAGCATGCACTACACAAAGCAAAGCTTGAAAGAAGACTTAAAAATATACATGTAGAAGAAAGGTTTGCATGAGTATTTTAAGACTTAAAAATATACATTTATAAGAAAGGTTGGCATGAGTATTTTAAGTCTAGATGCTCTTGATGCATTTTGCTAGGGCTTTTCCAGTTGCTCGGCATCTTTTTTAGATTTCTTCCACTATTTTCTCAATATAATCCCATAACTTGCTCCACCATTCTTGACAGTATATTATTCAACTTTGTCAAAACAAAGCATAGAACATAGAACACTCCTATATCTACCTTAAAAAAAAATCACCGTAAAATTAGATCAAATAATTCCCAATTTTAGAGAGATTTAGGGGTTTTATGTTTTAATCACAAGCTCAGATGAACAGGACAGCTACTATTAAAGAAGCTTGCAGGCTGTATCCCCCAGTATCACACACATATATGAAGTTGGGTCTTATTTGCAAACATTTTGAACAGTAATAAGAACTCTTATATTTAAGTCATTAAGTAATCAATACGAAAGTTGCTTTAGTAACATGATGGTTTGATAGACACTCCAAGATAAACAGCTTCGTGGCAGTGTAGTGGCATGAATTGCAAACCAAATGATTTTAAAGAACTACCCAGCTAGACTCATTCAATCTACCTGGAATCGGGTCCACGCATTTCTCCCAGCATACGGTCAGGCGGTCGTGCACTGTTTGTATCAGTGCATGAACCATCTGAATATGCTACAAAATATGTACAGTAATCTGCCAATGAAGATTGGCCACCTACAAGAAAACAGGAACCAGTGTGAAGAAACTAAAAAGTAAAAAACTATGTCCAGCTGATACTTGGATCTTAAGAAACTTGGAAATTAAAAACCAATGTCTTAGACAAGTTGAAATAATGCTAATATCTGGTTTCAACTATGAATGACATGAAATAGAAGTTTTTTCTCCTGTTCACATTCAAAACATCTCTTTCAATTGTTGCAAAAACTTTTTTAATCCTTAGGACCAAAGAGCAATAATCATCAGCCCCAGAATCCTCAAGCTTATTGTAAAGAATCACCTTTGTTGGGCTGAGGAAAGTAGCGAGCCCATTGTGGCAACTCGCCACTATAGCTTACAATAGGACAGTAACCTTCAGCCTCCCTATTATAAGTACAGCCTGAGGAGTGTGAAGAATTACAATGGTAAGCCCCCTTCCACTGATTGCAGGGAGAACTAACAAAATCAACTCCTTGATGTCGGCCCCAATCAAGCTGTTCAGCCATACTATAGTTTGCTTGATACCACCCACTATCCTCCAAAAGAGCTAGTGTCATTGGTGAAACAACCGACCTTGTGTCAACAGAGCCAGTCATTATCTCATTCATCAAAAGTCTCTTCTCCCAATGTGATCCTGCAGTTACAAAAGTGGTGAAGAAGCTTAAGAGAAAAATGCACAAAGCAGAACATGTCGCTTCTGCAAATGTTATGGATTATGAGGGGTACATACCCAGGCAATTGATCCAATAAAAAACCAATTAAGTACATATATAACTTTACCTGCTGTACCCCTTCCTCCTCCATCTTCAAGTTCTAAACCAGAAAACTCGCCAGAAAATGCCTGGCAATAAAAACAATGCATTTAATATTTCAATATGGTGCAAAACTTCATACTTCACCAAATAGCAGAATGTATGACTTTAAACTAGCATGAAAGATTGAGGGAAAACAAAAGCAGTTAGGTTGAGCCATCTGAGGTACTAAAAGCCAAGGAACTATATCACTACATGCATCTATCTGTAGTACTTGATGTCTATCTTATGCATAGACACAAAATATGTAGACTTTATTTTAGTTTATGAATATTTCAATGATATTGTCACATGAAAGTCACTAAACAAAACCTGCTTCATTAGAATGAAAGAAGACCCTAGCTTTTGTTGTAATAATACTCTACAAATGGCCTGATCCAACAAGATTGATATATGGCCTACCCCATAGTGCAGCCTCGAGTGCATAACGACACGTGGAAGCACAACTCGAGTCACCATTCGCCCAAGTTTTAAATCCATGGACTGCGTCACAACCTGAAAGTTGCCCAACTTAAAGGCGTCAACTTGACCAAAAAGTAAAATCTAAAATAACTCTTTTATCACATGTCCACTCTGGTCAGACTACTATGCACCAAATAATACAAGATGAACTTAACATCAGCATTGTCATTAATGATAAAATAATTTTAGCCTTCTCATGCAGTAAAAGATAAAACCTAAATTTCAATATCATTATAAAATGCACAAATATAAAATCTTCTTGTATGGTCCATTATTATTGGATTTACCCCCTTTGGAATCTATGATCAATAATTTTAGAACAACAGGTGCTCAGTAACAACAAGGGAAATGTGTAAGACACAAAGATATATCATTCAAGAACAAGAAGATTTAAGAGGAAGTATATATGCAGATTTGTGTATGAAGATTTAAGAAAGAGAGTATATGAAGATTTGTGTATGAATATTTAAGAAAGAGAATGTATGCAGATTTGTGTGTGAAGATTAATTCTCAAGAAGACAAGATTCTATTGAAGAGGTTGGTGCCTTACATTAGAGAGGTCAGTGCCTCATATTGATGAGGTTGGTGCCTCATATCAAAGAGATTGGTGTCTCTTTCTGAGTTGATGCTCAGTTGTGGGGATTGGTGTCTCCAGTGAGTTCGTGCTCACAAATTGTATAAGAGGGGTTTGGTGTCTCCTATAGGTTGGTGCCTACAAAGATTGTAAGAAGATCTATATAAGCAATATTTTGCCATGGTTTTCTCCCACAAGGATTTCCACGTAAACCATGTGTTCGTCTTGTGTTCCTTATTGCTAGATCTTACAAGTGTCTTATTGTTGTGGATGATTAAGTTTTGAAGTATTACTGGTGTGGTTAATTAAGTTTTGAAAAAGTAAAAGGTTGGTGTTATACTGATTCCCCCGCCCCCTCTTAGTATACCGAGTACTCTTCAAATAGATGTCTAAAATCACACTAAATATAAGCTTTCATCTAAATGAAAGGCTAACCTCTTATCAAGAAACATTTTTATAAGAAGAGGAACTTTGCTAATACTCGGTGCTGTACTTAATCTTGACAAAGAAAACAAAGAACCAATTTAGCCTATCAATCCCTAAATATGCTTGTCAACATGCCAAAATTTGACAGTCATATAGGACTTGTTTCATTTCAATTTCATTTTTCTCACTAAATTATTTCCATTATTTTATCTTTAGACTATGTCGATGATTATCGCATCACATTTTAGTATTTTACATTATTGATTAAATAATAAATTTACTATGCAATAAATCCATTTGTCACTGGGTTCTTACTGTCTCCAAGTGTTGTACTGCAGGCCAGATAAATTATTAAAACTCATTGAACAGTCCCAATTTATGTTATCTATCAATATCAACATTGAAAATGAAAACAGAATTTAGTTCAGTAAAATGCCAGAAACTTTAAACATGAAAATTCAAATACAGACATAAAAACGAACAGATGTGCTAGAACAGTTGGAATTAAACAATGAGTAACTTAATTAAATCCTATGTTCTGTGGCCTTTATGGCACAAGGACAGCAGGGGATGGCCGGACATATTTCAGGGACAGCAGTCTGGGAGGCAATTTTTTGGGATTACAGGAGACAGCAGTACAAAAATTCTATAGGGGAAATTCAATTTTTTACAATTTTAGCTATCATGGAGATTCAAGTTTAGAAATTGAAATAATGCATCAAATTTGAGGTTCAATTTTCATTGATTCGATTATAGCAAACAATAAAAAAATTAAAAAATTTAAATTTTCAGCAACTGATACTTTACCTATTTTAAATTCTTTTCACTGCTTTTAAACAAAAAAATTTGGTGATAATCCAGACATCCCCAGCATGGTCGCAGGGCATCATAAAGTTTCCCACCCATCCCTAGGATGGTTGAAAGACATCGTATTCATTCCTGACCATCTACAGCATGGTCGAAGCACATTACATGCATTCCCAAACATCCCAAGGGCAGCCAAAGATCCCCAAGACGTATGAACTTCAAAAGGGGCATTTCAGGGCCAGGGGACATCCCTTTGTTGAAGGAACATGGGGCTTTCTTTTGGGTGAGGATAGGACCATGTTCCCATGTAACTAAGATTAAATCCCTTTCAAAGAAGAGAACATAAAAATTTGCAAACTATTTAAAACAATATAAGCAACTACCCATTTGCCCAACAATTGAACATGTTTAATCTTTCATTTAGAATCATTTAATACATTCAAAGAGCTGATTTGGAATTACTATCTTGATTATGAAATTTAGGTATTGAAACATTAATCTATCAGCAAGAGTGCAGCCCAACAAACTACACATACAAACAATTCAATTATAGCAACCTTTGGATCTATCACACCCTTGCAGTTTTTATAACTTTCCTGCCATTTGGTTAAATATCACACTGAAACTTAACATTTTAGAAATGAAGAAAAGATAAAAGATAGATTTTAAATAAGTGTCACCAATCATATCTAATTCTGAACTCTTCTAAACTTGTAGAGCAATGTAGAAAAGGAAGCATGTGTAAAACAATGCAAGGAACTCAAATGTAATGGAGACTACGAATGTGATCTGAGTAGAAATAAGAATGTAAGAAGACCATACAAGCATGATATAAAAGAGGTTATTGACCAATATTTACCTGATCTCGTCTTCGTTTGCGGTCATCTCGGAAATGTGCAAAGGCATGTGGATCAAATCCTAGAACATGCATGACCTGCATAGCCATTGTTAATTACATGCTTTTCCTTCTTACCAAATAATAATGATTCAAATTTAAAACAGGGCAAACTGTTGGAAAAATAACAGTTCAAGTGTCAGGAGAGACCCAGATAAAAAATTAATATTTGTTTAGGTCAGAAAATAGAAGACTAACCTCATGTATTAATGTTGCAAAAAGCAATGTTTCTGCCTCAGCAGTAAGGTGTCGAGGTGCTACATTTACATGGCCTGGAAAGATATTTTAACTTACACATTCAACAGAAGTCGAACAGTAATATGTGAAAGAAAATAGCACCCGAAGGAATTTGAAAAGATTAAAGACAATAACTTACCAGCAATAGCACGGCCCCATTGATCACGTTCGCATGCCACGGCCCAGGCAAGAGTATTTCCAGTTGTTGGCCTGGTTGTTACTAGGAGTACTAGATCAGCATTTGCAACACCCTCTGAAAATTGAGACATATATACATGAGAAATATTAGGAGTCCACTTCAGATGGGAAAAAGATTCAACTGAAGTTACTTCAAATGAACAAGACAGGACCATATAGCAGATGATACATAACGTATATGCATTGAAAGAATTCTCACTTTCATACAATGCAAAGAGTACATTAAAAAAAGGGCCAAGAAAATTGTTCTTACCCTCCACATATTGACGAGGTAACTGCACTCCACCATCCTGACCACATGCAGAATACCCACTTAACCGGAGATTACCCTTTACAGGTTCGACTAGCAAAGCCCTTTTAAACCACTCTGCCGTCTCACCAAGTGCCTACCCAAAAGGAAACCACAATTACAGATAATGATGTAAATGGTTACATGTGCTTTCTCTTTCCTTTGATAAAATGTATTATTGAAAGCAATTGGGAAGATTTGTGTTTGTTAAAATTAAAGTACTAATATAAATAAAATTAATAATGATCCCAAATTTTAAGTGTATCCACATTATAGCAAGTAGATATCTCTACATTCCAGTATACTGGACAATGACCATATGAACATGGCCTGTGGAATGTGACAATTGGAAACCATTTTTCCAGTCACATGCACCCATAACCAAATCAAATTCACAAGGATTACACATAAGAATGTCAGCACTATGATGTTTCATGTATTAATGCATTATTGGGATACCACTACAAAAGAGGAGATAACTAAAAATATCACGTATGTGAGAGCAGAAAAGGTTATGCATACGCACAAGAGACCTAGCAGAAGGTACCAAAGGTTGTCTCTTATTTGAAAATGGATATTTGTGGCTGATGACATGTTAAAACCTCTGCCGAATATTTGTGGCAAGTATTACACAGTGATAGATGGAATATGAGGCAGTTTGTACATTGAAGTTAGTTGTTTCTCTTTCAAGTATTTTAAATAAGGTAGGCTTCTTTTCAACTGAAATTTAAATGCTCAAATCACTGAACTATCAAAACATTAATAAGTACAACAGAGTTCAAAGTTCCCAACTAGGCTAAAAATCTAAGAAAAGAGTTTAGTAGATTTTGAATTTGATATGGTTTGATAGGGGTACAAGGAAGAGGATGTTTGGGAATTCTTGAGTAGTTTGAGATCAGAAGTCCCCTTACTGCTCCATTAATGTCTATGTCACATCCATGGGGTTTCTAGTCCAAGACCAACCATGCATATATTAACAGAAAATGTTTTCTAGTTCAGCTAAGAGGAATGATTTAGTTCAGCAAAAAGCTCTTATGCTTCAAAAATTGCACTTAGGCCCCTGTTCCTTTAGCCAGAAAGAATAAAGCCCCTGGAAGATATTAAAATAGTAGGCATGGCCTGGTATGGGTCAAGCAAAAACCATGTTTTGTACATGTACAAATGAAGGCAGATCAAAACAAGATGCAATGTTAAAATTTATGATTACCTCATGGAGTCTTTTTTGCTTGTCTTCTCTTGATATATCTTCTAAAGTGCAGTTGTACCAGCAATCACCATAAACTGGAGGTTCTGCACGTGGATTGCAAACAGGGACTCCAGAGAGAGAACTTATAGGTGGCTCCCCTAGCTAGAACATCATGCATTAATGAAAAATAAGCAACAGAAACCATATTCACGAAGTAAAATCTACATAATGTTTGACCATGGAACCAGAGAATCTTATACTTCACCTTCACAATGTCTCCAACATTCTGACAATCTCTGTCCAATGAGTGCCCCACAGCATCATAGTTCAAGAATATCCTGATTGGCTGTTTTTTCTCTGGTTGTGAATTCATTTTGTCAATGGTCAACAGTTCCCTACGTTTCCTGTGACTTCCGGCAAAACCAGGTTCATCATCATAGACCTGTGGAGTTACAGAATACTCCTTGTGTCCAAAACGACGGCGTTGTTCTAGTATATCATCATGTATACAAGAATGTGACTGAAGAGTCTTTACCCCTCGCTCCACCTTCTGCTTGTAAAGCCCAATACTTTCAGCTCTGCAGCCAACAATCCCTTTCCACAGCAGCAGCAACAATATCTGAACAGAGCAAACAGTTAATGAGCCACTAGAATTCCACAGATGAGAACTAACACATCAAACATGGTCAGGAAATCCCTCACAAGATACTTCTCGAGATTGTTAACAATCCAGATTTGCAACTTAGTTGCAGGGGCAAACTAAAAAATGTAGAGGTTGCAGCATAGGAAATTGAAAAAGATGTCTTGGAAACACCCAGATCAAAGAAGAAGAATAGCCTTCCAATATGTAATGGTATGTACTATGATATATCATTCAGAAATGGCTTCATTGAAAAGCATACCATACCTCAATTATAAGTACATAGAATCAATAGTTGCATGGTACTTATTAAGAATACGTTTTGTTATTTATGCTGATGAAATACATCATGCCATTATTTGTTATATGGGCTTTTGGAAGCGATATTTTCTATGTATCATCCAATTGCTGAAATTGATTATGTGGATAGCTATTGAGGAGAATCAACACATTCAAAAATATTTTTGCAAATCCAAAATATACAATTTGTTATAGGCGTTAGAGGGATATATACATTTTCTTAGAGAAGGGCATCTAAGACATTTGTTACCAATCCAGTGTCTGAACTTGACGCATAATATTAAAATTCCTCAGAGATGACCATCTAAGACACTTGTTACCAATTGGATATCTGATATCTACAGCATAATAAGTTATAACATTGAATACTCTATACTAGAGAGAGGTATTAGTTGGTATGATAAACATTATGTCAATCTACTCGCATGAATTCCTTAAACAAGAAGATTGTACAGTCTGTGCTAATGATAATTCTTCCTGAAATTTCCGCTTCTACTTTATGGTCATATTTACTGTTGCCATGGTTATTCTATGGAAAAAGAATCTCCTTTATGTGCTATGTATTACAGATTGCATATCAAGATTTTCAAAGAAGTGATATGCAGTGATGGTATGATGTAAGTTTTACAATACCAATAGCAGAAACATAGCCTGCATTTTTCCAAGCCGCAGAATTAAATTTTCTCGTACAAGCCAGTACTTCGGCAGATTATATGTTTGAATACTTTGATGCCCCCCAACACCACTTGAGGTATTCTGCTGTGGTAATAAAGTAAGCGAAATGATATTCTAATTCTTCAACATATCCTAGTATTCCTAAATAATAAGAGTACCAAAAATGAAAAATAGTTGTCTATGGCTAATGAATTATACCTTGCACATAAACAAGACAAGAATCCATGATTTTTGAGACATTTCTCTTGATCTTCTCATGGCACCCAATTGTCAAAAAGATGCGCAGGCCCAAGGTTCGATCATATTCCCAAACAAATCCATACTTGTAGCTTCCCCAACTTCAAGCGTGCCCTTCAAATAAGCAATGAAGCAATCGAATTCTTCCAGATACCCACAAGCTTAGCACAAAAGGGGCCATAGTGCTCGCTACAAGTAAAATGGCCCTCATAATATTCTACCACGCACCTTTCTGCTTCCTGTACAATCAAACAGGCGGTGGCTTGCCTTTAGAGCCTTCTTACTTTTATCTCAGCAAACCTTTTAGCAGGTAAGCAAAATAGATGCCGTCGTTGTCCCATTACAGAAAACATATAAAACAAGAAAAATAGACCACACGGAATGAGGCCATGGAATCGTCAATTTATTAAAACACAAGACTCCCTCCGCCGTCAAAATCGCTTTGATGTTAAAGTAGTGACGCCCCACGATGTGCGGCCCACCTGGGATGGTTTTTTCCACAGCCGGTCTCGAGTTTGAGTCTGCGGACGACCATGCAGTGGCAGTAACAGGAAGACCCTGTCTACTAGATCACTTCAGTTCTCTTCACACCTGCGAATCTCCCGTTCACCGATTCTCGCAGTTTCCATTCGCAATCAAAATAATACCAATTTTAACAACATGAGCAGGCGGACACTTAGCGTACTTGACACAACATTTACCAAATAGCAGCGTGTAAAGCACAGATCAACATTCAAATGAAAAGGCAAATCTGGGCAGAACGGGGCTACAAACTGGTTCGATCCTACTGGCAACAAATAGAAGACATTTGAGGCCAAAACAGAGCCATTGGCGCCATTTTTTTTATCAAGGCTAAGATTGAGAATGTTGTTTCTGCAGGCCTTCGAAAACCCTAGCCGTCTTCAAACCCTCCCTGCTCCCAGTCTCACCGTGTAAGCCGGTAAAACAAAATAACCAACAGACATGAAATGCTCTTGTCGTATACGATGTTTTTAAATTGCAGTGGGTGAATCGTTCACTTTGGTTAGATCTACGGATGGCTCGCTCAATGTTATCAGGAAAAAGTACCTACTAACGTGCATTTGTTTTTAATATGCTCACGCGCCCACGCGGTATTCCAGGAATCAGAGATAATGGAGCAAATGGGAATTTGTTTATTATTAATTTCAGAGATGAGCTGTGCTGTGCAACGGGTACGGTAACTCGTTGAACGAAGGGTGGACCATGTTTGTGCGGTGTGGATAACAATTGGATGATGGGGACAGTCAGACTCCATGTTTTCTCCGATTGCTTCCAACGTCCATCCAAATCATGGCAAGCAAATGGAGCTCAGCTTAAATATATTCCATTATTAGGTGCAACCATTGTCTCACTTGTCTGCTGTAATTGACACCGATCTTTTCTTTTATATAAATTCCAACTTCACAAAATTCTGACTCGATCAAGTACAAGCGTACGGGGTGAAGTTGATGGCTATCTCACCTTTACTTGCAAGGCTTGTTCGCTCTCATTCAATATAGTTAATTTTGAAGGAAAATATTTTCTTTTTTGCTTCCAAGGCTTGTTCTCTCATTCAATATAGTTAATTTTGAAGGAAAATTTTTTTTTTTTTTTGGAAAAGTAGAATTATATATAGATGTTAGTATTTTTGTTTTTATATATCGTATTTTTATACCAAAGTCTTTCTTCAACTAAGCAATTAAGTTTTTGTCTTTATATATCATATTTCTACATCATTTGGCTAAGCAACTAAGTTTTTGTCTTTATATATCATATTTCTAAATCAGAGGTCCTTCAATCAAGCAGCTAAGTGGGGGATGTAGTATGTCAAAGTCATTTAAGGGTTGAGCCTAGCCCAAATGTGTTTCCAAAGGTTTGAGTTTGGTGGATAGTTTTTTAACACACACCTTCATCCCCACCAATTGTGTTCAACTAATTGAGCTACAAGTATTTGGCTAATAAACTTTTTTAGGGTTAGATTGTGTATGTCAATTCAATAGATTGTATATAAATAAGATTTTTTAAGCTTTGGATTTGATGGCTCCCTTGGCATTAGTATATGGTTCATTATTTTGGACTCGATTCTTAGGTCTTACCAAGTTCATAATCAAAAAAGAAAAATTAATCCATGAAAATAATAACTATGGTTGTTTGAGTAGATTAGATTATATAATTATTAATGGCTTCTAGACATAAATATTTATAGTTTTGTTATTAGAGAAATATTGTATATTTATATTTTTTAAGAGTAATTTTATGCAATGAATAAATGTGTAGTGTTTGGCTTGGCTATAAATATTTGTCTATTGGTCTCTTGATAATACATTTAAAGGTTATAAATGGTTTTCAAGAATATCACAAGTATGATAATTTAAGAGATTTTTTATAATTTTATTGAAAGTAAGCACTCTGAAAGGTATTTTAATTTGTTGACATTTTTTATGATTTTTAAAGATACTCAATAGTGACATAATGGGTATTAATCATTAAAAAAAATTATAATTTTTAAAAGGTTATATCTTTCCAATAGCACTATAGTTTTTTCATGATACATTACCTAATAAGCAATGTTAAATTTTTCTTAGAAATTAAAATAAATCATAGAAATGTTTATGTTTGTGTTATCTAATAAGCAATGTGAGATGTAACAAATCACTTTTGAATGCATTTGGATGTTTAATGTTTATTTATTATCACAATTCATTTTTTTACAATTACAATTTGTTGTGTGCAATACAAACATTGAATACATGAAGGTTGGGAAACATATTCAAATAGATAGAAAACAAATATATTATAACAACATAAAAATACATGAATTTCATGACCAAGCCTTAAAAGAGATCATATTAAGATATTATAATATTGTTCCCCCAGTGGGATGGTGATGGTTTCAAGCCTAATTTTCCCTTCAATGACTAGAGTCTTTAGTGCTCTCTCATCATTAATTCCTCTAGCTTGCCTTTGGTTGAGACCCCTAAGATTGAAGCATTGTGGCTTTTTCACAACAAGGCATTCATACCGTAAGGGATCTTGTATCTTCTAAATATTAAGGGATCTTGAATCTTCTAGAGATTGGATTCCTTGGTCAACTCTACAATAAAAAAAAATTAAGCTTGATAATTCAAATTTACCTTCTATTCAGAGAATTCAAAAGCTTGCCTCCAATATCATGTTGCACAAGCTTAGGCTCCAACCTCATGTTGAAAGATTGTCATTGGAATCAAAATACAACATTCAAGAGTTTTAATACCTAGATTGCTCTACCAAACACTCAATCCTTTCTCTTTGGCTCTTTCTAACCTCAATCTATGTTGGGGTCTTTGCTCTTCCCCTTCCACGTGGATTTTTATCCTTAAGCTAATTTCGCAAGCTAAACAAACATCTTATCTATTATAGAATTGATATTGTTAGGCATTCTTTTGGACTTGTCCCTTAACCCAAATTGCTTGACGTATCATATTTGCTCCCTATTGTTCTATTTTTTCTCCTAGTTTTTGGAAATATGGCCCCCTCAATTGCTTACATTACAAGACTATATAAAAAAAAATTGTTATTTCGTTTCACCACTGATAGGCTATCGTTTGTCGTTAGGT
This sequence comes from Sequoia sempervirens, assembly GCA_007258455.2. NCBI lineage: Eukaryota > Viridiplantae > Streptophyta > Pinopsida > Cupressales > Cupressaceae > Sequoia > Sequoia sempervirens. Next base: position 100,459,317 of record VDFB02000002.1, on the reverse strand, counting down.
CCCATTACTTTAGAATATAATATTCAATTTTTCGACCGAGTAGTGTTCAAGGCAATCTGCAATAGAAGAGGTCCAGAGTATCTCCCTCGGGTTTCCTAACTTTTGAGAACAACTTAAGACTAATTATAACTTCAAACTATTTAACTTATAAAACTCTTAAGTAATTTATTCCTAAGAAAACAGAAAATGCTTGAATTGGAAGCGTAAATAAACTACTTTAGAAAGCATAATAACTAAATTGAAAAGCACAAAAATGACTAAACTAAGAAACTAAAAAATTATAAAGGCAGAAAAAATTATAGCAATCCATAAAAACATTTTCATAACAATAAAGATTCTAACAGTGAATAACAAAAACTAGGGAAGTGAAAAGATAACAAATACTTCATAACTAAAATTTCATAACAGTAAACTTAATGACTCTCTACAGAACAACATTATAATAAAAGAGAACACTTATCTACTCCAGTCGAGTGGCCAGCTCGTGGGTTAACACATTCATTCTCAGCTCACATTCATAGCTATTTCAGAAACGCTTCTATCAATCATAGTTATCATCTGTGACTCATAACTCATAATTTTAAATAATAATCTCTTTATTCATAAACCTTGGAAACATTTTAATAGTATAACATTACTTTTCACTGTATATCTTACTTCTAAAGATTGTATTTTTTATAGAGAAACTGTAACTACATCCTATATTTCATATGGTATAGATAACCATTGAAAATATCTAGAACAAATCTATGGATAACTCGTATATTTTTAATCCCATTACACAGTATTTAAGAGGCTCAAGTTGAGCCATAAAGTCTTTAATTCAAAAAATAACATAAACAACAACTTTAAAAACAACTACATCTTCGGTCCATCACCCTGAAGTTCCAGAGCATATTTTTAGCATATATCTTCTAATTGTTCTAGAGCACGTGCCAGCTGGATGCTTCAATCTGTAACTTTGATTGACCGATTATTATCTACAAAACACTTAAAACAACCCATTAAATCTGTATTGGCAAATTACTTTAAGAAATCAAAAGAAATAAAGTTTATACAAGTTCTCACTAAAATTAAGCAATTATTTCTCCTAAAAATTAATTAATTGGCAGAGGATAGAGATTTGCATGTATGAACCAAGTCTTTATGGTATTATCATGATGAGGTTATTTTTACCTCATCATTTCGTCCCCTTCCTAGTTCTTGGCAGGTCCTCATGTCCCTTGATTATAACTATGCCCTCTACTCCCTTCATATTTTGCACTGATATCATACAAATCTTTTGCTGTGACATCAAAGTTTACAGGGGAATTGTGGAAGCCTCCATGAAAAGCAACTCCTTGTTTCCATTCATTGAAAATTTTGTCATCCTGATCTGTATTAATACGAAAAGCAAGGTTGGATATAGCAGTAAAGGAGGTCTGTACCTCATTCCTATCCATTTTGTTATGAGATCTCCTAAAATTTTGGCCAAGGCATCTGCTCTTCTGAAGGACCATCTGATACTAAGAGGAGAGATCACTTCTCTTTGCTTTAGATATATAGGCAGTGGAGTGTATCTCTCTTCACATGCATGCCAAGCCCTGCCAACCAATTTTTGCCCCTGCTCTATGAAATGATTATAACAAACTTGAAGGCTATCATCATAGCTTTCCTTCATTTTCTCATCTAGCAAAAGAGCTACAAATGTCTTTTTAAAAGTTGTTGGTCTACTATTTGGAGATCTCATTTGAAGTCCCATACTTTCTCTTCTCGAACATATTCTTTATTATGTTCTTGCCAATGGATTTGATTCTGCATAGTAGACAATAGAGATCTTAATTGCACTTCCCCCACAAAAAAGATTAACAAAGAAATCAATATGCTTTTCTAACAAAAGATCATGGGTAAAGAATTCATAGAGCATATCTTGCTCCTCAGGCTTTGAGTCTGCAAATGTTTTAACAAATTATTTATCATTAGGTTCATAAGGTTGATCATTGTAAATTCTAAGCAATTTCCATCTAAAACATTGTTCATTCAAAAACATGGAATACAATCTAGATGGTCTCCTACAAGATAAAAGAAATTCAGCTATTTGACATGCATCTTGTTTCCCCTTATATGCTTTATGAAATGCTTCTCTTAATAACACCATTTTCATTTTCAATCTGTTATTTTCAACTTGTGCATTCCTTAGGAAATAGCATCGTTCCATCCATTTCATTAATAATGGAGGAATCTAAATTTGGAACCATCCAGTTATTGTTGGCTCGGTTTGAACTTCTCTGGATTCCATCTTTGGTTTATTTATGCTTTCCTGCAAGTTCTACTCTAATTCTATAATCTTACTAAGAGAAGCATTTAATTCTTCTTTCTGTCTTTTCTTTTCCTCTTCAAAGGCTGAAAACATGAGCATAAAATTTCCTTTTAAATTATGAATTTCTTTATTTAATCCATCCCTGTGTATCCTATTTTCCTTATCACAATTCTGAATTTGTATTTGCAGCTTACTAATAGATGTATCTTTGCCCTGCATTTCCAACTTTAAATCCTGAATTTCTTGATCCCTTTTATTTATTAGTCTTATACACCATTATTTCCTTTTGTTGTAATTCCATCTTTTCCTTATTTTCATGCAATTGACTTCTTAACTCTTTTATCTCTAATTTCAATTTTTCCAATTCTATGTTTATTTTTAGTTTCAACAATTTCAACAGCTTTATTAATAACTGGAGACAATTTTCCTAACATACTGTCATCAATCTCCATAGGAAGTGGAGATTGTCCCCTTTCTATTTCATTTTTTTCTTGTTCTACAGCTTCTTCTTCAGACACCAAGTGAAAATGTACTTCTTCAATAGACATTTCTTTTTCTGAGGATTGGTGAATTGACTCCTCAGTTTCCAAGTTTTTCTTTTGCTTTTTAGATTTTGACCTATTCTCTTTATTTTGTGCTGTGGTTTCTGCAGATCCAGAGGATAATCTTTTACTCTACCTTAAAGGAGGAGTATCCGAATAATTTAAAATAGTTGGATCATTTAGAAGAATAGTTCTTCTTTTCCTCTTCTTAACAGGGTGAGTATCCACATTTGGATTCACTGTCTCTACATCTTTTATATGGGTCAGAGTTTCAAACTTGTCATTTCTAAATTCTAGCACTTCCTCACCAACTATGGTAGGAATTTGGGGTTCAAGAGCCTTAGGGTCTTCGGGGGAAGTTGCTCCAGAAGGTGAAGCAACTTGTTTTGAAGATTCTCCTAATTCTAACTTGCTTCCTAATGTAGGCATATCAAACTTCCCCAAAAAAATTTCCCATTTGCTTTTAGGTTTCTTATGGAAATGATATTTACAAATTAATTGAATTAACCCATGATATTTTAATGGCCCTGAACCAGTTTTGTATCTCTCTATTGAAGAATTAATAGAATCATTCAATAAATGAGGCAAATTAACCCTTAGAGCAGGGTTTTCCTTCCCATGCCACAAATGTGTTAACATGTGGAATAATGGTCCTACCACAGTAGTGAGTTGACCTTCACAAGTAAAATATCTAATAATACATGCGACAGTAGTACCCCAGGGTTCTAAGATAGAAGCTCATTGAAACCCCTTATTTTTTCCCCTAGTACTGACAACTATCATGGGTTGAGGATCTCCTTGTCTAAGAAACAATTCTGATAATTTATGATATGCGGTTTGTGTTGTTTCAGATATTTTAATGCCAGAATCTTCTAACCCTTAAATACAAGAGATAATTTATTAACCCACCTTGAAACGCTTCCCATGCAGAATCACCTGACCATTAGAGTAGTTTTCCACAAATGTATTCACCAGCTTTTCATTATACCCTTCGAACTTTCTGACAAAATCCAACTAGCCCACTTCTTCAAACAACCAAGAGATGTTACTTAACCCCAACAGCTTTTCTGCAGAAGTCGACTCAGATTTCTTCTTTGTGCCACCCATTTTTTCTCTCTTGCTTACCACCCTACTGAAAAATTCAATTATTCCAAAGACTTGTGCACTGATATTATTTTTTTAAAATATGATCGGACTACAATCATTTACTCTACTCTTGCTCGGAGCTTGTTGTGTAATAATTTCAATTTGCATGAAGGGCTGCAAAAAGAGTAGCGTACTTAATAATTAATCACCAAATGACTCAATTTACTAAATTGGGAAAGGAAACTCTTGCCAATTGATCATATTTTATTCAAAAATAACTACTTATTTAAAGCAAAAATTTGTACTTACTTCCATTCCATGATCACTTGAAAATCTTATACCTCTACCGATTTGACAGGATGATGCAAGGGTATTGGCTGAGGTGATAGTATAATTATTATGACATGAATGAGGAAGCTCATAGATGACGAAGTCATTAATGAAGACAGGCTATTACAACAGCTTTTGTTTATAACGGCAAAAGAAGGTGCGTGTACCAATGTACGATAATCAAAGCATCGAAAAAGATTTGAAAAATTTTCTAGAAAGGAATTGGCGAAATGAAAAATAAATAAGTTCTAGAGCACGTGTAAAGCATGCATTCAGACAAAGAAAATAGCTAAAGTTTTGGAGCACGCATAAGGCATGCATTAGGAGCTTGGAAAATGAATAAGTTCTGGGGCATTGCCGAAAGATGCATTCAAAACGGTAATCAAATGAAAGTTCTGGAGCATCGTCGAAAGATGCATCAAGAGCAGCAACTAAATGAAAGTTTCAGAGCATCATCGAAAGATGTAGCTATAGTAGCAACAAGATGAAAGTTCTGGAGCATCATCGAAAGATGCAACCGGAGTAGCAACCAGATGAAAGTTTTAGAGCATCGTTGAGAGATGCAGCCAGAGCAACAACTAAAGAGAAGAAGATAACAAACACCACTTAACTCAAACTTCAGGGGTTATAACATTCCACAAGAACATCCTTTCAACATGGTAAGTTGAAGAGTGGGTTCCAGAGCATCGGGCGTTTAGACCATCAAATTCTAGAGCATCTTGGAACGATGCTCCAGAAGTTGTTATTCCTTTATGAGAGGTCCTGCAAAATGAAAACACGTGTTAAGTTCAAAAATTTTAAAAATGCTTTGAAAACAAATTGGGTACACATGTCTTTTTATTACAATTTTTCATCAATTTTAAATTATTATTTTATTTTTTTAAGATAACAAATAAACATTAAATCAAATAGACTTTGCCTTGGTAGAGTCAATGCATTGGATCTCTCCTTGCATTTCTACCAGCTTTATAAATTCTTCTTTATTAACTGGTTTATGGTAAATACATAGGCGATGACCATTAACTAAGAGAGTCCGTAAATCACCATCAATAGGTTTTAACAGAACTGTGCCATTTGAGAAAACCTCAGAGATTTCATATGGCCCCAGCCAATGAGTTTTGAATTTTCCTTTATGGTCTTTATATCTTGAATCGAATAGCAAAGCCCAGTCACCATTATGAAATTCTCTCTCTTTAATATATTTGTCATGCCAAACTTTCCGTTTATGTTGAACTAATTATGTTTGATGAACAACATCCAAATGAAGCTCATCCAACTCATTCAACTGTAAAAATCATTCTATTTGAGCTCGTTTCAAATCTAGACCCAACTCCATAGTTGTACGTAGGGTTTGAAGTTCAAATTCAATGGGAAGAAGAGGTTTCTTTCCAAAAACAAGCTCATAGGGACTTAATCTAGTTGTAGATTTCCATGTTGTATTGTATGCCCAAATGACTTCAGGCAATTTCCTGGCCCAATCTCTTCTTCCTAAAGAGACAATTTTTGTCAGTATGTTTTCTAACTCCCTATTAGTCACCTCTACTTGACCATTTGCTTGAGGGTGATAAGGGGATGACTTCTTATGGCTCACCTGAAAATGGTCTAGAAATGCTAGGAGAACTTTAGACATTAATTGGGGTCCTTGATCTGTAACGATAGTTTGGGGGGCTCCAAATCAAAGAAAAATTTTGTTATAGAGAAAATCAGCAACTTGCTCTTCTCTAGCAACTCATAAAGCTTGAACTTTTGCCCATTTTGTCAGATAATCAGTACAAACTAATATATATTCTTTCCCTTGAGAGGAAGGATCTATGGGGCCGATAAAATCTAACACCCACTTTTCGAATGGTTCCAAAGTTACCTGAGGTTGCAAAGGCATTTCTATCGAAGCAGTTGGTCTTCCTACTCTTTGACATTCATCACAATGTCGAACATAATTTTTAACTTCTTTATGCATTAAAGGCCAATAATATCCAGCACCTAAAATTTTATGAGAAGTTCTTTTTGCAAAATAATGACATCCTAAAGGATCATCGTGACAGGCCCTCAAAATACTATAAGTTTCATCAGCCTTGACACATCTTCTCAAAACCATATCAAGTCCACAACGAAATAAAATCCCATTAATCCATTTAAATGGTGCACACTCTCGAATAAGTCTCTTCCTTTGTGTTGATGTAAATTTAGGAGGTACTTCAGAAGTAGCTAAATAGTTGGCAATATCAGCAAACCATAGAACCTTTATCGAGATAGCAAACAAATTTTCATCTGGGAACTCATCTTGTACAGGTGCTCGATCACCCTCTTCTTGTTTGATTCAAGATAAAAAGTCTGCCACCTCGTTAAATTTCCCTGGCTTGTCAAGTATTATCACATTGAACTCTTGAAGAAGTAATAACCATCTCGTTATTCAACCATTAACGACAGGTTTATTCATTAAATACTTTACAGATGAGTGATATGTATAAACTGTGACTTTATATCCTGTAATATAATGACAGAACTTTTGATGGCATGAACCACCGCTAAGAATTCTTTTTCTGTTGTCGTGTAGTTTCTCTCAGCAGACGTTAGGTTTTTGCTAATAAAATATATGGCATATTTACCCCCATCCTCATCTTCTTGCCCTAATACTACACCAGTTGCATCATCTGAAGCATCAACATAACTGTGAAAGGGAAGATTCCAATTTGGTCCACGTAGTATAGGAGCAGAGACAAGCTTTTGTTTGATCATTTCAAATGATTGTTGACACTCAAATGTCCAATTAAACTCCACATCTTTTTGGAGGAAAAAAACATAGGAGCTGCTATCTTACTGAAGCTTTCTATGAACCTTCTATAATATCCAGCATGTCCAAGAAAAATTTGAACATTTTTTTGTGTTTGAGGTACAGTCAATTGTTGTATGACTTCAATTTTTTTAGGATCAACTTTTATTCCTTCCGAGGAAATGTGATGGCCTAAGACTATTCCTTGTTCCACCATTATTAAACACTTTTCGTGGCTAAGGGACAGTCAGTTTTCCTCACAAACCTCCAAAACCCTATCCAGGTTTTGAAGAGCTTCATCATAGGTTGACCCATATACTGTGAAATCATCCATATAAACCTCTACACAATCATTGACAAGTGTTGCAAATATAGCCAAAATGGCCCTCTAAAAAGTAGTTGGAGCATTACAAAGTCCAAAAGGAAGAACTCAGTATGCATATGTACCCCAAGGACAAGTAAACGTTGTCTTATCTCGGTCTTCTGGTGCTACCTAAATTTGGTTGTAACCACTAAATCCATCTAAGAAAGAAAAATATTTCCTCCTAGCCAAATTGTCCAAAACTTGGTCAATGAATGGTAAGGGAAAATAATCTCTAAAGGTGGCTTTATTAAGTTCTCTATAATCCACGCAAATTATCCACTTGCCATTTTTCTTTGGTACAACTACCATAGGTGACACCCACTTACTATCTAAGATAGGATAAATGAATCCTGCACAGAGGATTTTCTCAATCTCTATTTTGACAAGATCCTTTAATGAGGGGTTGAGTCTCCTTTGTGGTTGACGAATAGGTCTTATATTAGGATCAGTATAAATGTGATGAGTACAAACACTCGAGTGAATCCCCCTCATGTTTGTATAGTCCCAAGCAAAAGCTTTAGACCTTTTTACCAGCACATTAAATTATTTATCCTCTTGTATTTTTGTCAATCAACTATTGACATTCATAGTTTTTCCTAGTAACAACATAATTGTTTTTGTTCCTGGATAGGCCGAAGTGATAATATTGGTTGTAACAAAATGTTGAGAGGACAACTATGAGGTATAAGTCGGTGAAATCTTGTAATATGATCAAAGAAATAACTCGTTCTAGGAATCATATTAGCCAAGGGACAAGGCATCCCCATGGTAACATAATTTTGTTCCATCCCACTTATATCAATCGGTTGTCCCAAAATTTCTGGTACATCCTCTATCACTTCTTCACTCGAACCTATAGCCAAGTGTGCAACCTCATTTACTAACTCATCCTCTAATTCCTCTCCATGTTGTTTAATCACTACCATGGCCAAGGAGGCCAGACTATCTTGCCCGCTAAATTCTTCTGGTTCATCAACCCAGACTTTATTATATTTGGTAGGTTTAGCAGGAGGATATAAAAATAAACGTTTACTATCTGGACCATGTGAAATGGTCATACCTCCTCGACAATCAATTTTAGCAGCGAAAGTAGCCAACCATGGTCTTCCCAAAATTATTGGATAACTATCTTTACGTGTAAGCGATTGGATTATTTGAAAGTCAACTGGATATTCCCATCCATCAACTTTGACAAGAACATTTTTTATAACACCTTTTGGAATGGCTATAGATTGATTTGCCATCTACAAGACTGTAGTTGTAGGACTTAAATCAATAAGACTTAATTTCTCCATTACATCCACCATCATTACATTAATAGTTGCTCCCAAATCCACCAATGCATTAGGTATTGCCACCTCATTAATTGTAATAGTAATCAGTGGACTCCCAGGATCATCATATTTTGGAGCAACAGTATTTCCAAAAAAAAATTCAGCTAGATAACCATCAATGTGCACAGTGTTTATTTTCTTTGGTTTCCTTCCTGGAGTTCTAATACACAGTTGTTTGATCAACTGATTTAACTCAAGAATTTCCTTTATTGCCTGCAGCAAAGGAACCTCTATTTGCAATTGTTTAATTTCCTAAATTAATGCAGTTTCAAAAGTTAATGTCATTTCCAGAGTATCTTTCAAAATTGTTGATTCCAAACACTCCAAAAATGGTGCTTGAGTTTTCTCCTTTGAAGGAATATCTCTACTAAACTCAGTCAAAGACTGACCTCCCTCCTCTCGAGGTAAATCAATAGTGCCTGTTGCTGAAGACTCAGTAATATTCGCAGGTAGTGTAGTATCTGTCTCAAAATTTTGAGAAATAGGTTCGTCCACTACTTCCTCAATAGTGGGCGATTGAAGTGTCCTACCGGAACATAACTGAACATTTCCACAATGAATTGCATTATGTCCTATGACAATATTTCACTCAGTAGTATATACCAAAGTATTATGTCTATTGTTCTTTAGATTGGGAAGTGGTTGTGTTGGAAGTTGAGGTTGATTTACCTACTCAGTTTGAGGAAGATTTTGAGGCGATGGTAACAAATTATGTTGTTGATTCCTCTTAGGACCAGTATAAAATTGAATTTGTCCTTGATTCCATTGGGGAGCAATGTGTTGAGGGTACCATTGTTGTTGTGATTGGTTTGGCCACTGCTAAGTTCCCTGTGATTGACTTTCCCATTCAGGAGATCCCCAATAAGGAGTTCCCCAAGTAGGTTGTGGAGGATAGGGTTGATTCCAAGATGGAGGCCATTGATTACCAACCCAATTATTCTGGGGTCTCCATGCAAGATTGGAATTCTGCCCATAAGAAAAATTACCTCCCTGGCGTTGATTTAGCACATTTATTTCTTCTTCAACCTAGGCAATTTTTTTCTTAGTATTCTTGAGATCAGTAAGAAGCTCACATTGATTGGTAGGGTGGCTTTGCTCACAAATTTGACAAACATTAACCTTGTCTAAAGGGCACTCTCATAAAAGATGTTTATTTCGACACCTAGGATAATAGATTGACAAAGTCTCAAGGTTACATGTCTTTGCTTGTATACCATCTAATGTAGTGTTCAATTGGACAAGTATGGTTGTCTTAAGATTTTCTATTTCTTCTTGAAGTTTACCTATCTCGTTATTCCCTTTGAAAATATTTGTTTTTCGGATTCCTTCACTTGTACGTGAAAAATTGTGACACAAATCGCATATGTCTTCAAGGCTTAACTGAGACACATCACCTTTTTCCCATTAAATCAAGACTTCTTCTTGCATCATCATCGAGTCCTTTAAGAAATATAGTCTTGAGAATCTCAACACTAATGGTTGTTTCCCCACATCGTTTAGATAAGAAAAGAAACCTATCCAGATAGTCCTCTAGACTATCATTCTCATTCTGCCGAAGTTTAAACAACTCTTCCTTATGATCACTCACCCTACAATAACTTTGATATTTATTCAAGAACACAGTCTCCATTTCTTCCCAAGTTTTAATACCTCTAGATGGTAGTCCCATAAACCAACACATGGTTGAATCCTTCAAGGTAGAAGGAAACAACTTTAGTTTTTGGTTGTCATTTCTATAGTCATAGGTTTGACAAAGGACCTTAAATTCAAAGAGAGATTGGTCTGGGTCTTCCAAAGATAAACCACGAAAGGTTGGAAGGAAAGTTGGAGAGATTTTTTTCATCGTTGTATCATCATCTACATCTAGAGCAATAGGATAAGTGAACGTTCTAGGTAGTGGAGGATTATTATTATTACAGTTGGTATCATTACGATTAGCTTTTGCCCTCCGATCTCCCATGATTTTTAGAGGAATATGCTCCTCGACAATAATTTCATCGATAATAGGTTGCACTACAGGATGATCTTCTGGGAGATAGTCGAAAGCCTTGAGTGGGTTAGGCTCAAGCAATTCGTCAGCAAAATGGTCTTTTGAGCCTTGGGCCTCCCTATGTATAACTGGGATGTATTTTGGGCGGGTCTTTGGTATAAATCATCTATGAGGGCCTCTTTTCCTAACCATGTAGAAAAGGAAGCCACGTAGAGTATTTTTGGCCTAAAAGAGGTATTCTAGGCGTCTTCTATTAACACTTAAGCAAGAGAAGCTAAGGGGTCCCCGGCAACGGTGCCAAAAAGTGATAGGTTGTCGTTAGGTCCCATTACTTTAGAATATAATATTCAATTTGTCAACTGGGTAGTGTTCAAGGTAATCTGCGATAAAAGAGGTCCAAAGTATCTCCCTTAGGTTTCCTAACTTTTGAGAACAACTTAAGATTAATTCTAACTTCAAACTATTTAACTTATAAAACTGTAAAGTAATTTATTCCTAAGAAAACATAAAATGCTTGAACTGGAAGCGTAAATAAACTAATTTAGAAAGCATAATAACTAAATTGAAAAGCACAAAAACGACTAAACTAAGAAACTTAAAAATTATAAAAGCTAAAAAACTTATAGCAATCCATAAAAAACATTTTCTTAACAATAAAGATTCTAACAGTGAATAACAAAAACTATGGAAGTGAAAAGATAACAAATACTTCAGAACTAAAATTTCATAACAGTAAACTTAATGACTCTCTACAGAACAACATTATAATAAAAGAGAACACTTATCTACCCCGGTTGAGTGGCCAGCTCGTGGGTTAACACATTCATTCTCAACTCACATTCACAGCTATTTCAAAAACACTTCTATCAATCATAGTTATCATCCGTGACTCATAACTCAAAATTTTAGATAACAATCTCTTAATTCATAAACCTTGGAAACATTCTGACAGTATAACATTACTTTTCACTGTATATCTTACTTCTAAAGATCGTATCTTTTATAGAGAAATTGTAACTACATCCTATATTTTAGATGGTATAGATAACCATTGAAAATATCTAGAACAAATCTACAGATAACTTGTATATCTTTAATCCCATTACATAGTATTTAAGACTTTAATCCCATTACACAGTATTCAAGAGGCTCAAGTCGAGCCATAAAGTCTTTAATTCAAAAGATAACAGAAACAACTTTATAAACAACTACATCTTTAGTCTGTCACCCTAAAGTTCTAGAGCATATTTCCAGCATATATCTTCTAACTGTTTTGGAGCACGTGCCAACTAGATGCTTCAATTTGTAACTTTGATTGACTGATTATTATCTAAAAAACACTTAAAACAACCCATTAAATCTGTATTGGCAAATTACTTTAAGAAATCAAAAGAAATAAAGTTTATACAAGTTCTCACTAAAATTAAGCAATTATTTCTCCTAAAATTTAATTAATTGGCAGAGGATAGAGATTTGCATGTATGAACCAGGTCTTTACGGTATTATCATGATGAGGTTATTTTTACCTCATCAACCACTTCCTATTATTATTGTGAAATATTGGAATTGCTTCCAGTAAAAAAATAAGATTTGGGCATATTCTTTATGTGTCCAAGGAATCAATTTATTCTATTGGGTAATTCTTTGAGACATTTTCATTAACATTGTGAATGAATTTTGAGCTCTTGTTGCACGATCATATATTTATTGTCAAATTTGCAAGAAACATGTCTATAATTAAATAAATAATGGATATGTCTACATGTATAACATCTACATATTGAAATAACTTTTACTTAAATAAATTTTAATAAATAAAAATTAATTAACAATTAAAAATGATTGCAAAATATAGTAGTTTTTGTATTTAACAAATTATTAATTATTTAAAATTAAGAATATTTAGTAACTAGTATAAAAAATTAAAATTAACTTTTATTTATATAAACCAAACCTAAAATAATAGGTAATGAAAATTTAGATTTGTTAGTGAATTTTTGTTTGAGAGGTGAGGCTAATTTAAAATTATAAGTATGCTTTCAACATATAAATATATTAAGATATTAACACTAAGATTTTTACCTAATGTTTAAATGTTTGAAACCATGTTTCAACAAATTAGTTTATTAGGTACCATGTAATCATTGGATATAATCATGACTACATGCTTAGTTTTATAAACCCTATACTAGAATCTACAGAGATTGCACACTCTCATCTCTAGTGAAATATAGATTACATAATCGTTAGATTAGAAATCAACATCCCTAACACTCAGTCACCATATCATATTGCATTTCATTCCTAGACAAAACAATCTTCTTCCAATTTGATTTATCCCTTAAAATTCTCCATAGAATAATATTTAAAGTCTAACTATAAGTGTCCTCTGGAATTCTAGAAACTTTATCAATCATTCCTTTTGTTCAAAATGAGCATATGGGTCTTCAAAATAGTTTAACTTGTCAAATAGGTGAGATCTACTATGGCAATCCAATAAGATCTACTTTCCTAGTTCAGGGTGTTCTACTTAAATTTGATGTCCATATTTTGTCTTACGCATTCTCAATAAATATTACTAAAGCAATTATTGAGCATTTACAAATATGTCAAAATATCAATAAAACATGCAAAAATAAACAATATGAATAGATGAATAAAATCCATAAATTCCATTATCAATATCTCAAATCTATATAATAAGAAATAATGTACCGATATAAACTAAATGTATATCTCTCGTAATTTCATGTATGAGGGTTTTTGAAATTTTATTCCTACATATTACATCTATCAATACTTCTAAATGAGATCACATTTTAAAATATGGAGAATTATAAGTTAAAATTTAAAAGTTCCAAAATGAAATATAAAGTTATGTCTAAAATTCCATTTCACTTATAGTCTCTAATTCTACATAATAGATCTAAAATTATATAGCACATTATCATTGCATTTACTCTAATTAAACATCAAATTTGGTGCTCTACATATCTCTCAAATAAGAACAGTCACTTCATTTTCAAATGTGCAATGCTTGAGTTCCAAACCAATTCCACTATATTAAGCTCAAGATTAGGCATTTAAATCATCAAAGAGATTTAAAAGGAATCAATTGTGAAATTATCAAATGCATTATTCCCATTATATATCTCCACCTATCACAAACATCAAGAAACACTCTATTCTCAATTTTGTAAGATTGATAATTCCAATCAAGTTCTCTTGTGTCAAGGTTCACTAGCATCTCAACCACTAGAGATGAACATGAACTCCACACCATTTTCTACTAATTAGATATTAATTAAAGTTCAATAAACCATAAAAAATAAGAAAGGGTACCAAAAATATGTTGAGATAGAGATGTTTAATTGTCATTTTATAGATGACGCTTTTAGCCTCATCTATATATTCAACACGCCCAAGAAGATCTACCATATAATTACAATGATCACTTGTTAGCATGATATTGTGGACTAGACTCATAAAATCAAAGTAATTCCAACCCTCATCCACAAGGCTTACATGGCTACATGTAGAAAAACACAATCAAAGGTGACACATTCATGTTGAATTCCTCTTTATTGCATTTTCTCAAATATACGAACCATGAGACCATATTCCATGATGACAATTTTCCAAATATTATAATTTTAAAAGTATTTTGCTTCCACATATATCAATAATAATATCTACAACAATATATTTTTTAATCTATATTTAATTATGTGAGCATGCATCTCCTTACTATGCTCCAAAGATGTCAAAATGGCATAAACACTAACAATGTGAACCAAGGTGAATTCATTGGGATTTATTCCTATGTTGTCTCATGCATATATATACACTACACATTGATCATCATTAGTTATAGGTTCAATATTTCAATAATAATAAATAAAATCGCACATACATAGTGCTACTATGATATAGTTCAATATAAAAATCACACCTTTAATGAACAACACATTATTGCATCTTAATGGTGCAAAATCATTTCGAGCAAAGAGTCACTCGATTCACAATCAACATAAAGAAAGTCTACACCTAGTTGAAGTTTGGATAAATACGACATATTCAACTTTCAATGCAAATTTTGTAGAATAATAAACTATAAAACCCTAACTAAAATGCTAGATTCTTTGCATGTAAGGACCAATTGCATCAATTAAAAGAACAAAATTACCATCATAGTAATCTCTCTATTTAGGATATAGATTTCTTGATTCAACACATGTTATGCTACTATGTACATGGAACATTTAAAATTATGAATTTTCCATGATTATCTTTAAATGTAATATATCTCTAAATAGATGGGACAACTTGTCATGTATGCCCATGACCTTCCAATTTGATAATCTACTAACTACATTTGCATTCTTGTCAACATCAATAGATTGTGGGGTTGTTCAAGGTTATGTCACTCTCTATTTTAGTTACAATTTTATCTATTAGGAATGCATCTCAACCTTGCATCCTTACATCAAGAACACAAAAATATAAATTTTGGGTTATAAAACATAAAATTGTATTTTTTGAGCTCTAAAAGTCAATGTTAGCTCCAAAAAATTTCAAATGGACCTTAACTAGAGAAATCAAGTTATGACACCATGGAATTATCTCTATTTTTTAAAAGGCTCAAACCACTTCTTAGATTATAAATTATGGGCTCAAAAATTTAGTACTCTTGTATCAAAAATGAAAGAGCATCTACGACACATAAGAGAGTTGCAAGAGGGAGTTACAATTATTGACTGACTTATGGTGCATGTTATAACACATTAAAAGGTGTCTTTGATTGGATATAATGGATCCAAAATGGATTACCCAATTTGGCAAGTAGATTATGACAGGTATAAGAAATGTGTCATTTTTAGCCTATGGACTCACATTGAGAATTCGGTGTTGGATTTTGATTAGGGATTTGAGAACCACATTTTGGATGGTTTTAACTCATAGTTAATAATTACCATTTGATGGTTTTATGTATTGCTTCTCCTATATATTGGGTGCTTGAGATATGTAACATATACCAACCAAGCACCAATTAAGTATGAAAAATTAGAGAATAACCACTCAGTTAATCACTAATTAAGAATGAAGATCAATGTAATGTATGGAGTTATTGTAAATTTGATCTAAGGAGTCGATAAGTTGGATTTTATTTTTTGACATTATAGAATGATTTTACAACCTTTACTTGTATCACAAGTTCATAGCAACACCTTTCCATAAGTATAAAAATGAATCATAATAAGTTACAAATGCTAATACACACCTTTTGGAAGCAGGTTGATAACATAAGCAACCAATCTACCTATAATAGCCATGCCCTTCCAAACAATTTTAAGCTATCATATTGGAAATGAAAATATAAGTATTCGAGTGAGAGTCATTTATCGAACTAAATAGATAAGACACAAAATAATCAACTTAATATCATTTACATTATCGAGACCATACCATTTTTGGATTTAACTTGAAGTGGAAGAAGAAAGAGAGAGAGAGCATCACTAGAGCAATTTTTGCCCTGCCACAAAGCCATAGGCTTCTTCGTGCTACCCAACAAAGGGAGCCTAACCCATCACAAAGAGTCTAGCAATCCATGGCCAACATGTGTGAAATCCATGCAGCTATGGAGTATCTAACATATGCAACCTATTAATGCCCCAAGCAAAAATATCTAAGCGTATGTCCCTTACCCATGGTGTGACACAACTTAATTCAAACCATCCTCTCCTATTTGAATTAACTCCCTTGGCCAAGCTTTTGTTTATTATTTGAACTCTTGTGTCTATCCTAGTAGAACTTGCACCTTCACACATGTTGTTCGAATATTTATCACCTTTATGTGTTATTTAGTCAAGCATTAGGGCTTATGACTTGGCCACAATTTTCAAACATAAATTCCTCTAATACAATGGAGTATGCCCTTAGGATTTCTAAAGTAGAAACTAAATTAGCATGGCTTCTCTTTCATTTTAGTTTAACCAATCAGTAGGTTCCTTGTTCAGGTTTAAATTCAGCTGACCCATCTTACATGAGAAACTAGTACTACATGTAGACTCACTCCCAGATTAGCAAATTTAGAAAGATTATAATTCAATAAGGTTCTTTGCAGTGAGCATATGAACTTCAAATGTGGAGTTAGGGCTATTACACCAAAGGACCTATAACTGGAATTCACCAACATAAAATGAAACACTTTACCCTTGATATTAAATCTCTTTAGCTATGATAATCATGTCCTGATGACTTTTTGGGCAAGAGCATCAATTGTTGAACAAATGGTTAATTCAACCATAACATAGAACCTCAAAAAATATGATTTATACAACCCAACATATAAATGGTTAGGGATGTAAATGAATAGCAAGGCTGATGAAGTACTTCCCCATGGTTGTTGTATACTACTACAATAGTCACGTGGAAGTACCTTCATCATTAATTCGAACTCTAAGTAAGCATTATGTTATCAGCATTTTAAGCCCAGTTCAAGGTTCATCAACAACAATATCCTTCTATCAAATATATATTTAGTAGCTCTTAAATTCATAAGCAATTACAAACCTAGGGTTTAGTTCAACCCAATTTTGATTGTAATAGAAGTAATTATATTCTTGCTCCCTTGTTAATCAAATATGCAATCCCCAAAACAACAAATACAACCCTCAAGTTGATATGGATCTTGGATAAACTGCCAATGCCAAATTAATGGATAATAATAGCAGCCTCAAATCTTACATGCTAAAATATTTGAGTGAGACAACTGATCTACAGCTGATAATTACATGAATAGCTTATAGAAACCAATTAACTATTAAGCACTACCCACACTTTATGATTTAGTGATTATTGACTTGCACTTGTTTTATTCTCACTTGTACGATGGTTCCCACAAACCCATTTGATGAACTGTGACTAACTTTCAAAGGTTGCAATCCAATATTTGCAAGGCTGAGGTAGCCTATGAGGTGCTCGTATGTGTTACTCCACATTGTATGTAAACTTATAAAGATGTAATTTTATTCATATTGGGCCTCCATAAACTATTTGTTGTTCAACAACAAACAAAATAAAATAACAACAATAATTCTTTTATAAAAATATTGGAATTCTTCATAGTAGCAACTAAATTACAGGGGATGTTGTTTCAATGAAGCTGCACAATTTATTTACAATTATGAATTGAACAATTCATAATCAAGAGAAGATTAAACATCTCATACCTAAGTAATTATTATTTGCAGAGATTATTACTCCATCCAATTGAATGCGGCCCCTTCCATTTCCTTTTGTACTCTCCTCCAAAACTGAATCAATAATAATCCTCCTTTACTTTGTTTCATTACCTCTCATACAACCTTCCATGCTACGTGGAGATAGGGGTAGTTTTTCATGTGCAAGGTGTTACTTTGTTTGTTTTAAAACCTCTTTACCCTTGTTGATAATTGGCTGCAACTTTATGTGTTGTCTTCTCCCTTTTGTTTTCTTTTTGCTTTGGGGAAGACAAGTATGAGGCTATGTACCTTTTAAGGTATGCTTTATATTGTTTTTTTTAACACAATTTCCTCTCAGCTTGTGGGTCCCACCTCAAGCTTAATATTTTTGTTTGGTTTTTTTGTTTTCTTTTGTAAAAGGCATGGGTCCCACCACAATTTTTATCATACCTTTTAATTAAATGGGGATGAATATTTTTGAATTAATATATTTTATTTTGATTATATCTTTTTTCCTTCTTTCTTTTTTTTAATATATATATATATATATAATTTACTTGCTCACATAAATATGAATATTAAATTATTAATGGTTAATAACTTTAACTTCTTATTGAGTTAATAGTTAAATAATTAAGGTATTTCAATGTACCCTTTCTAATGCAGTATGCAACCTGGGAATAACGCTATATGCTCGTGTGTGCTACTCTCACGTATAGTGCCCTCAGATGGCTAGACTCCCCTTCTCAATGGTACTCTCTCTCTCTCTCTTTGACGAGAGCATGTAACTGCCTTGTAACACTATAAAATAAGGAATAACATTAGTCCATTACAATGATGAGTTTCAAGCTTAACAACTTATCCATAATATTAACATTTCCATATAAAATTCAATCATATAGCTATATATGAAATTATAGAAACTCATTCATTACACCATAATTAACCTCGTTTGATGTATCATTAAAATGATTAGGTTTTAACAACTAATTAAAGCAATTGTTTTTATATCTAGATAAACAATAGACAAGTCAATAATATAGAATTTTAGGGCCAACTGTTATGACAGTTAGGTTTCACAATCAGTTGAACATCCATATCAACATGACAATACAAAATTTTAGGGTTGAGTTTCATATTTAGCTAACATCTATACAAAATTTAGGGTCGGGTCACAATTAAGGTTGTGACATCCTTTCCCTCTAAGGATAGCCGTGTCTTGATGACTATATGATACAGAGGTGATTATCGCAATGTCAAGTACTCAAAATCACTCTATTTTACATCATAAAAGGAGGAAGAAAGAAAATAAAATTCATTATTCGTACCTTTTCTTATCCTACCTTTGTAACTTGTTTAAGTTGCCTTGAATTGCTCGACAATGCACCTAACATAGTCTTTAGGTCTAATCACCAATTTAACTCTTGCACTGGTGTTAGCTTATCACAAAAGATTAATATCTTATGAAACTCTCAAGAGTGAATCATTTTAATAATCAACGTGATTATATGCAAATAAATTACATTATCTAAAACTATTTATAAAGAAATCCTCTAACCTTGCACCCCTATTGATTACTTGAATAAGGCCTGGAGGACTAATCTTGAAGATAAAGCTTGGCAAAAAACCCTTTTTTTATCAGTGGTTTAATGGGATAGATGGTAAGAAGAATTTTTTTAGGTGGCTTGTTTTACTTCAAAAGGTTCCCAAGTTAAATTCAAAAATTATGATATTGATATGTGTGAAATTTTTAGAGTTCCAAAAAATGTGTACCATATTTTTTTTATTGTCTTTAAGCTAATGAAATTTGGAATATGTTTTGGAATGATCGTGATTCTTGATGCTCAAACAGGAAGCTCAATTGGAAAGGGATTCTAATGGGTTTTGATGTTATATTAAGTAAAGAACATCTCTTTTGGTTTATTCTAACAACTAAAATTTTATGGGTTATGTGGAAAGCAAAGAATGAGGACAAGTATAGTGGGGTTCAGAAGAATCTTACTGAGTCAAATAAAATGCTCATGCTTTTCAATGTTGCTTTGCAAGTGGTGGAAATCATGGAATTAGTAGAAAGTAAATTTCCCAAGCTAATCCAAGATGGTATAGTGCTTTTCCACTTGAAACAAGGGAACCCCAACTTGGTAGTTTTCATGCAAGCATTGAAGACCTTCAAAGAGGAGTACATGGATCAAGTCAACAGGGAGAAAGGTTCCAAAGACACCAAAAGTTATCAACTGTCCAACATATCCAAACATGAGACTGAGAATTTCTTCTCTAAAGATGAACTTGAAGTGATCAATACATTAGCGAGTTGGAATTCTAAAAATAACTATTAATGTTGCATATGTACTTTCTCATTCTATGTCTAATACAATGGGTCTCTTCTAACTTTATTGAGTATCTTTTGTCTTAGTCCAGACTGGGAAGCTACGGTGTATATTCTTGTTAGTATATTGTCTTTTAAATCTATACATGTCTTCTAATTTTGTTGCAGCTAAGTCTCTATAAGGTGTTGTAAATAGTGAACAACTGTAATGAGTTTACATTATCTTAATACAAAAAAAATACATTAAATTTTTTCAAATATCTCATTTTCAAAATCATACAATGGAAAGTGTCATTAAGATAGATCACAACTTGATCATATATCATCCATAAAATACATATTCTACATAAATTCAAATTTTGCATTCATCTCATCCTTATCTCTTTAAATATGGTGAGTTGGTATACTTAATATGCCTCTAAGGATACTATCGTTGCGACATCCTTACCAAAGAATGTATCATGTGCATTAGATGAGGCCATTTGTTGATAGTTTTGATGCTCCTACTTGTGATGTCCATGATACTCATGATGATGTTGTGGATTAGTGTGTTCAATATTTAATTACTCTAGATTCTCGACAAACCTGTTAAAGGGTTATAATGTTGATTCTATTATTTGTGAAATACCTAGAATGATATCATAATTGATAGTGAACCAGGGGAAACTATGGTTTGGTTATGAACAATAAATGTCATGAAACTATTCAAATATGTTCAGGTACAAGAAAGTATGTATGATAAGATGAACATAATTATTACTTCTTATTAAACGGGGCATGTGTTGGAAAGGTGCTAAGTGGCTTCCAGGTTATCTTGAGGGTATAAATAAAGAATAAAATGCTTTGGCCAGATCTTGAGTCACTTCATGAGTAAAAGGACATTTTCATAGATATTTGTGCTAGAAAGTATTAAATAAGTTGTAAGTGTCAGTTACTTCATTATGGCATAGATTTCACACATGTTGTGATGAGATGGACATATCGCTCAAGTCCCACGTGAGTAGGCATGAGTGATGAGATTAACATATTTTTTGGGTCACATGATTGATAAGATAAATAAATTTAATTATTGACTCTCCAGGTCACATGGAAGCATTCATGCATTTATAGAGTCACATATGAGAAGGTATGTTAAATACAAACTTATACTTTTATGCAAAACTGCATGAAATCTAAATGAGATGGTGAGATTCTCATCTTATGAAGGATGAATGCTTGATATCCTAAACAATTGTAAATAAAAAGGGACATGGATTGAGATGATAAGCATATGTAACATACACCCAACTAGGTACCAATAAAGTATGTAAAATTAGAGAATAATCACTTAGTTAATCAACAACTAAGAATGAAGATCAATGTAATGTATGGAGTTACTGTAAATTCGATCTAAGGAGTCAAAAAGTTGGCTTTTATTTTGCAACATTATAGAATGATTTTATAGCATTTACGTGTATCACAAGTACATAGAAACACCTTGGCAATAGTAAAGGACTGAATCATAATAAGTTACAATTGCTAATACGCACCTTTTGAAAGCAGGTTGATAACATAAGGAACCAATTTACCTATAACAATCATGCCCTTCAAACAATTTTAAGATATCATATAGGAAATGAAAAAAATACAAGTATTCGAGTGGGAGTCATTTACTCATCTAAATAAATAAGACACAAAATAATCAACTTAACATAATTTGCATTATCGAGAACATACCATTTTTAGCTTAACTTGAAATGGAAGAGGGAGAGAGAGCATCACCGGGAAAATTTCTGCCCTGCCACGAAGCCATAGGCTTTCCTGTGCTACCCTATGAAGGGAGCTTGACCCATCACAAAGAGTCTAGCAATTCGTGGCCAACATGTGTGAAATATATGCAACTATGGAATAACTAACATGTGCAACCTATTAATTCCCCAAGCAATAATATCTTGGAATATGTTCTTACCCATGAAGTAACTCATTTTAATTCAAACATCCCTCTCTTATTTGAATCAAAAGCTTTGGCCAAATGTAACAACAACCCAATTAATCACTACTAAAGTATGGTTGTCAATGAATAGCATTAAGGGGACCTCTTCTAAGTCATAAATATGAAGTAATTTAATTCTCCAATATCCAAATTTATTTGGATCCCTCAACCCTCTTTTCTATGACCTCATATGGAGCTCATAACTTGAGACTGCAATTAAGGTTCTTGTCCAAATCATAAATCAAGGGTCTCTCCAACAAGGGACTCATTTGTTTATTATTATTTCTTTAAAATTTTATTTAGTTTTATAATGAGAATGAAATCATAATTAGGTACTTTTTTTCTCAAGAGGTATGAATCCAAGAGTATGGATATTCATCATCATACAAGGATAAAGTATTGAACTTGTTCCATTTATTTCCATTAGGTATATAAGGAAGAATAGTCCAAGATGGAGATTTTAAAGGTACATCTACATAACCTAGTTCTGAGATGAAAGATGAGATTGTTTTCATCTCAAGTTAGGCTACTTTGCAAGTTGGGAAAGTTATTTAAACTTCAAGAGGTAAGAGTTCAGATATGATAGAGTCACATTACATCTATAAAGGTCTCAAATAAAATTTGGAAAACCATCCCTACATTGGTTGCTATAGATGCCACATTATGGTTGTTGATAAATGCACAAGTTTTAGGTCAAGATGCTAGGAATGCACCTCTTCTTTACAACATCATAATTCTTTTGAAGAACTCGATATTATTGATGTTTTGGTTCCTATTTTATATAGTTAACATGATGTTATGAGCTTCCCTATTCCTGTTATAGATCACTACAATAGTCATGAGGAAACTCTTATTTTCACCAACTTTCCCATGGTTGTTGTAAAATGCTACAACAATCATCTACAAGCTCATAACCCATATCCATTAGGTTCTTTATGGAAAATATTACCTCCCTAATACTTCCATTAGTAGCTATAGTCTAGCTATAATCATTATTTTATTATTTGGCCACTCAATTTTCCCCCACAACCTCAACAATTTCATAATAGTCTATTGTTCCAGATTTGTTTCAATCAGCAAGGTAATGATATTGAATTTTGAACTTTTAATCGTATAGGTCTGTTGATTGTTACAACCCAAAATGTAATCAACACTAACATTTAAATGAGAAGAAGTTGAGAGAGAGAGAGGCCAACATTGTTGGGGGAAAAATACATAAACCTTATTGTTATTTCCAATTGCCGCGAAATTACCTTTCCAATGGTTTTTTTTTTAAATCATCCTTCTCAAAGTTCTTCATTTTTACCCCAACAAAATTGAAGGATTAAGCTGAAATCACATACCTATAAAAGAAACTGAAAAGAGATTTTGCTACCTCTTCCTCACATATAACCCTTCCTCCTCTTTGTCGTTACTCTCATCTTTTCCCCAAAAGTAGAATGAATAATAATCCCCTCTACCTTGATTTATTTCTTCTCATACAACCTTTATGCTACGTGGAGTTAGGGCAATTTTCATGTGTGCTTGTTTAAAACTTTTTTACCATTGCTAACAGTTGGCTGCAACTGTCTGTGTTGTCCTTTCTTTTTTGTTTTTACATTATTGCTTTGGGAAAATGTGAAGTTAGTGTACCCCTACAATGTACTATTTTTTTTGGTTTTAAAAAATGCTTGGGTCCCACCACTTTTATCATACCTTTAATTAAAAGGGAATGAATATTTTTTTTATTTTGATTACATTTTCTTCTTAGCTTGTGGGTCCCACCTCCATGTATAATACTTTTATTTGTTTGGTTTTTTATTTTGTTTGTGTTTTATACTTTTCATTGAAAGGAATAATTTAAAATAATATTTCTTTTATATAAAGGAAGATATGTATTTGATTTTATCAATGATTTATTATTATTATTTTTTTTTTCTGTAATATAAATTACTTGTTATGAAATGAGAAGAAAATATAATCAAAATCAAAAAAATATTCATTCCCTTTTAATAAAAGGTATGATAAAAGTGGTGGGACCCATGCCTTTTTAAAAACCAAAAAAAATAGTACCTTGAAGGGGTATGCTAACTTCAGATTTCCCAAAAGGAATAATGTAAAAATAAAAAGAAAGGACATCACAAACAATTGCAACCAGCTATCATCGGTGGTAAAAAGGTTTTAAATAAGAAAAGTAACACCTTGCACATGAAAACTACCCTAATTCCATGTAGCATGAAGGTTGTATGAGAAGAAATAAATGAAGGTAGAGGGGATCATTATTCATTCTGTTTTTGGGGAAAAGATGAGAGCACCTACAAAGAGGAGGAAGGGTTGTATGTGAGCAAGGGGTGGCAAAATCTTAGTTTAGTTTCTTTTATAGCTATTCCATTGTTGCACATATTTCACACATGTTGGCCACAGATTGCTAGACTCTTCGTAATGGGTTGTGCTCCCTTCGTAGGGTAGCACAGGGAAGCTTATGGCTTCGCAGTAGGGCAGAGATCGTCCCGGTGATGCTCTCTCTCCTTCTTCCACTTCAAGTTAAGCCGAAAATGATATGGTCTCGAAAATGAAAATGATGTTAAGTTGATTATTTTGCGTCTTATATTTTTAGATGAGTAAATGACTCCCACTCAAATACTTGTATTTTTCATTTCCAATATAATATCTTAATTTTTTTTGAAAGGGCATGGTTGTTATAGGTAAATTGGTTGCTTATCTCATCAACCTACTTTCAAAAGGTGCATATTAGCAACTATAACTTATTATGATTTAGATTTATACTTATGCGAAGGTGTTGCTATGAACTTGTGATACATGTCAGGTTGTAAAATCAATCTATAATGTTGGAAAATAAAAGCCAACTATTTGACTCCTTAGATCAAATTTATAATAACTCCATACATTACATTGATCTTCGTTCTTAATTAGTGATTAATTGAGTGGTTATTCTCTAATTTTGCATACTTTATTGGTGATTAGTTAGTGTTTGTTACCATATCTAACAGAAAAGTCAACAATATAAAATTTTAGGGCCAAAAATTATGATAGTTAGGTTTCACATTCAATTGAACATCCATATCAACATGAAAATACAAAATTTAGGGTCAGGTTTCATATTCAAATAAACATCTATATAAAATTTAGGATCGGGTCACAATTAGGGTTGTGACATCATATGTAATAGACAAGTCAACAATATAGAATTTTAGGGCCAACCGTTATGATAGTTAGGTTTCACATTCAATTGAACATCCATATCAACATGACAATACAAAATTTAGGGTTGGGTTTCATATTCAGCTAAACATCTATACAAAATTTAGGGTTGGGTCACAATTAGGGTTGTGAACTTGTGACATCCTTTTCCCATAAGGATAGTCATGTCTTGGTGACTATATGATACAAAGGTGATTATCGCAATATCAAGTACTCAAAATCACTCCATTTTACATCATTAAAGGAGGAAGAAGGAAAATAAAATAAAATTCATGATTTGTACCTTTGCTTATCCTACCTTTGTAACTTAATTAAGTTGCCTTGAATTTTCTCGACAATGCACCTAACATAGTCTTTAGGTCTAATCACCTATTGAACTTCTACACTAGCATTAGCTTACCACAAGGATTAAATATCTCATGAAAATATCAAGGAATGAATCATTTTAATATGTTTGTATGCAAATAACTTGCATTAAAATTTCAATTTTCTCACTTTTTAATCATTCAATTGTAAGTATCATTAAGATTGATCATAACTTGATCATAGAAAATACATGTATTCCCAGTCTAAGTTACTTATAATAACCTTAGAGAATATTACTCAATTACAACAAAAGAGTTTTCCACACATTAATATGATATACTCTTTCATATTATGTAAATGAAACTTTTAAGATTCTACATAAATTCAAATTTTCAATCATCTTTTCTTATCTCTTTAAACATGGTGAGTTATTATACAACTAGTGTATCATCTCAACCCATGTGCCCTTTTTACATTTGTTTAGGATATTAAGCATTTATCTTTCATAAGATGAGAACCTCACTATCTTATTCAAATTTCATGCAGTTTTGCACAAAAGTATAAGTTTGCATTTAACATACCTTCTCATATGTGACACTATAAATGCATGAATGCTCGCATGTGACCTGGAGAGTCAATAATTAAATTTATTTATCTTATCAATCATGTGACCTAGACAATATGTTCATCTTGTCACTCATGCCTACTCACATGGGACCAGAGCGATATGTCCATCTCGTCACAACATGTGTGAAATCTATGCCATCATGAAGTAACTGACACTTGCAACTTATTAAATGCTTCCTAGCACAAATATCTATACAAATGTCCTTTTACTCATGAAGTGACTCAAGCTCTAGCCAAAGTATTTTATTATTTATTTACGCCCTCGGGATAACCTGGGAGCCACTTCGCCCCATTTTATGAGAAATACTAATTTGTATTCATCTTATCGTGCATACTTTATTGTACCTAGACATATTTGAATAGTTCCATGACATTTATTGTTCATAACCAAACTGTAGTTCCTCTCGGTTCACTATCAATTGTGATGTCATACCAAGCATTTCATAGATAATAGAATCACCATTATAACCCGTAACAAGTGTATCAAAGTGAACTTGTTAAGAATCTAGAGTAATTAAATCTTAGGACACTAAATCCAAAACATCACCATGAAAAATATCATAGTCATCACAAGTAGGAGCATCAAAACTATCAACAATGCCTCATCTAATGCACATGACACAATCTTTGGTAAAGATACCTCAATGATAGTATCCATAGAGGCATCTAGAGTATACCAATCAGTAGTGTGCAAACATACACAAGGGTCATACTATTTCATGATTTCCCAATTCCCATAGGGAGTGAACTATCACATAAACATACTAACTAGCCCCAACATATGTCACATATACACAAATTGAGTAGCTCCATTATTCATCATATATACATAAGGTGACTAATTCATACAAATCACATATACATAATGACTAATTAACATGCACATCACAAGTACAACTATGATTGGATCATATGTATATCACAATACAATGGTGACAAGCCCATGCATACTTCACATTACAACAAGGCTAGCTTAATTATACATCATAAATATCCAATGTGTAAATCCACATAATACATTACAATTTCACATAAGGAACAATAAGTGATGTGGAAATGAATGAAATCTATTGTATGCATCAACCCACTACCTAGTTCACAATCACATAAGCCTACTATGGCAACAATCGAGCATCCCATACTACTTGATGTCATCACTAGCAAGGGCTCCAACATAGCTATACACACAAATCTAGGCTATTCATGCAAACACTTAGGAAGGCGTTAGTGTAAAAACACATTCAATTAAACATAAGTTCATATCACTTCATGCTCCCAAGATATTACCTATCTCTGATAATCTAAGATACCATTCAAACACATAATCCTAATTTATTATGACATTAAAATTTGAAAATATATTCACGTGCATTCATAACAAGAGTAAGTCATCCAAGCTCGCAATTTTGAACACAAGAAAGACTTTCTTCATTTATAATAATATTGAATTACAAAGATCGTGATCACAAAATTTTCCCTCCTTACTAGGTGGGCTATTCATTATAAGATAGAGGACATTCTTCTGGGTCCTCGTCATAGTCTATTACAACCTTCTTAGAAGAGGTAGTATGTGCACATAGAAACCCCTTTTCCTCTTCAGTCAGAATAGGTGCATTGGGTCCACACCCCAAAGGCCAATCTTGAATTATCAAACGTTGCTTAGAGTCTTGGGGTTCACCCCACAACGTGATGGTAAGTCATAAGCCCTATTGATAGGGCATCACAGGTTCAAATCTCTTCCAACATAGGTATAAAGGAAAGGCTCTCTGTTGGTGGTTGGAAGTTCAAGGTCCCAGTCATTGGTGGTGGTGTTCAGGCCATACAATACTCGCGATAGGAACAAGGAGTTGGTGTTGGCGAGTGTGGAGAAAGTCAAACCTATGGAAGAATGGAGTATGGTGGATGGAGGATCAGTAGAATGGAGGAAGGAGTTTGAGAACAAGAGGGAGGAAGTATTCTGAGAGGTAGAAGAGACAATGGTGGTGACAAAGAAGTGAAGGAGGATGAGCTGAGGGGTGGAGATGACAATAGAAGGAGAGGAGAGAAGGAGGAAGAATGGAGGCGGCATGAGATATGGAGGAAGAACAAGGGAAAGGGAGTAGAAGAGACAAGAGGAGAAAAGGAGGGGTGACGAAGAAAGTGAAGAGAGGGAGGAAGGAAGACCGAAGGAGGGATGACGGAGGAAGGAAGGAAGGTGAAAGGAGATAGAAGAGAAGAGGAATAGAAAGGAGGGATGACAAATGATAGAAGAGAAGAGGAATAGAGGAGACAAAGGCGAGAAAAGAAGAAGGAATGGACTGAGAATGGATTGGTGTTAATGCCAGACAAAACATGGGGATGAGGTCCCCCATTAACTATGGCCTCACTAGTTCAAAGCTCCAGTCAAAAGAAACTCTATTACCAACCAAAACAAAACATTATGCTCAGAGTCTTCAATTTTCTTGCCCCTCTCTAACTTGAATCAAGCAAGAGCATGTGCCAAAGTCTCATTGTCTAGAATCTCAAGGTGGACCTTTAGTGTTGGGTTCTCTTCAACAGTTTTCTTCTTAGTAGCCCTATTGGTCTCTCCCTTCTTTTTCCCTGACTTTGACCTTCCCATACTTGCATTCAATTCAGGTTCATTAACTGAAAATTAATTAAGGGTCAACTAATATTCTGATGTACCATATGTAGCATACACCCAACTAAGCACCAACAAAGTATGTAAATTTAGAGAATAATCACTCAGTTAATCAACAACTAAGAATGAAGATCAATGTAATGTATGAAGTTACTATAAATTCGATCTAAGGAGTCAAACAGTTGGCTTTTATTTTGCAACATTATAGAAAAAATTTACAACCTTTACCTGTATCACAAGTACATAGAAACACCTTAGCATAAGTAAAGGACTAAATCATAATAAGTTGCAATTCCTAATACAAAGCAACAAATTTACCTATAATATCCATGCCCTTCAAACAATTTTAATATATCATATAGTAAATGAAAATACAAGTATTCGAGTGGGAGTCATTTACTCATCTAAATAAATAAGACACAAAATAATCAACTTAACATCATTTGCATTATCGAGACCATACCATTTTTGGCTTAACTTGAAGTGGAAGAGGGAGAGAGAGCATCATCGGGATGATTTCTGCCCTGCCACAAAGCCATAGGCTTCCCCATGCTACCCTTCAAAGGGAGCCTAACCCATCATGAAGAGTTTAGTAATCTATGACCAACATGTGTGAAATCTATGCAATAGTGGAATAACTGACATGTGCGACTATTAATGCCCCAAGCAATGATATCTTGGCATATGTTCTTACCCATTAAGTAACTCATTTTAATTCAAACATCCCTCTCTTATTTGAATCAAAAGCTTTGGCCAAATGTAACAATAACCCAATTAATCACTACTAAAGTATGGGGGTGTCAATGAATATCATGAAGGGTACCTCTTTTAAGTCATAAATATGAAGGAATTTAATTCTCCAATATTCAAATTTATTTGGATCCCTCAACCCTCTTTTCTATGACCTCATACAAAGATCATAACTTGAGACTGTAGTTAAGGTTCTTGTCCAAATCATAAATCATGGGTCTCTCCAACAAGGGACTCATTTGATTATTATCATTTCTTTAAAATTTTCTTCAGTTTTATACTGAGAATTAATGAGAATGAAATCATAATTAGGTACTTTTTTTTCTCAAGATGTTTGAATCTGAGAGTATGGACATTCATCATCATACAAGGATAAAGTATTCAACTTGTTCTATTTTTTTTTTCCATTAGGTATACAAGGAATAATAGTCCAAGATGGAGATTTTAAAGGTGCATCTACACAACCCAATTCCGAGATGAAAGATGAGATTGTTTTCATCTCAAGTTAGGATACTTTGCAAGTTGGGCAAGCTATTTAAACTTCAAGAGGCAAGAGTTTAGCTTATTAGAGAGGTATATACATTTTATGTGCTGGTCTTCTTGATTCTAGGAGGACAAAATAAACTTGTTGAGCCACAAATCTTGGCCAAGATGCATTAACAAAATTTTACATTCATTAGAGGGCGAGTGTTTGCATCCCAACCCAAGTACCACCAAGCTATAGCTATGATAGAGTCACATTACATCTATAAAGGTCTCAAATAAAAATTGGAAAACCATCCCTATGTTGGTTGCTATAGAGGCCACATAATCTTAAACCCTCACCGAAACCATATTTTCAGTTGCGACTCACCAAATTGGAGGAATGAAACCAATAGCGGTGAGGAAGAAGCGGCAAGGAAAACAGTAAAAAGCGAAAAAAATAGCTAAAAAAATGGCAGAAAATGATGAACGGTTGAGATTCAAACAATCAAAAAAATGGAAAAAAATGATGAATGACTACAATTTTTTTACTACATTGAAATAAATTTCACGTCCATTTCAAAATGGGAACCTAATATTTTTGGCGGCAGGTGCTTAAAAATATTATTTATGTCCATTTTTTCTTGGCAGCCCTAGTAGTCAATCCAAATCGGCCTCACTTCAAAGTCCTCCTTCACTGTCCCAAGGACACCCGATTGCAATGCAGGGGCTCCTTTGCAATCTCTGAATAGTCTCGACATTGGATGCATCGCGGGAAATGGGTCGGCACTAGTAGTCTCTTTGTTTGTTTTTCATGTTTTTACTTTCTTTTTCATATTTCAAAGTTTCATAAATCTTTTAAAAATATTAACAAATTTTGAGTTCTCATATTCTTTATTCATAAATTACATAATATTTCAATATCCAATCTATTTTTACTAATAACCTCCTTTGGGTGGATTGTAAAATTTAATTTTTGATTGTGGACAGATATAGAGCAAGGAGAAAATACAAAACCAGTGCCTTACTCTACCATACAACAAGCAAAATTTAAATGTAGGAACAAAGACCTTATTCTACACAGAATTAGGAGCCTTGATCAAGAGTGTATTCCATTACATAAGGTTTTAAGATGGTATGGAACAAGTAAAAAGAAACTTCCAAGCTTTGTTTACACATTTTATATATAGCAACCCTTTCTATTATTTTCTTGCATACTAATATACACCATTTTCTCTTGCAACAAAATATCCAACACAAGATATTGTTCCACATATTTTCCATTAATCTAATGCATTTACAACTACATTTACAACCCACCCCATGTGCAACAGTGACATCACTGAAGACATGCATTCACACCAATGACTTTTTAGCTTTAGTTTTAGTTTTTTTTAGTTTTAAAAGCATAATAAATCAACAATTTGCATATTACGAAAGATTCTTTATTTTAAGTTTTGTTTTATTAGCTTTGTTTTTTTTCCTTCATCTAATCTTGTTTCTTTCTTCATACAACCTATTCGTTGTCTTCAAAACTCTATATATAGATTTCTTTGTAACATATTTTATATACAGTGAATTATTTTCCAACACTACTGTTTCAGTCCTTTGAGCAGATTTGTTGAAGTTTTATGATTGTTTCAGTTTAATTTTTCCAATATAACATAAGAGCTTTAAAGTTTTATATCTTTCAATCACAACAAAATTTCAATGACAACTTCTCTTGATTTGCAATTTCATAGACTAGTTATTGTAACAACATTCTTCAAACATAGGAGTTTACATACACATATGAAAGTATTAGTTCATAAATCACTACCATGACTAAATAAATGACTACCATGAATAAATAAATGATTACCATGACTAAATAAATGACTACAATGACTAAGTAAATGATTACCTGACTAAATAAATGACTAGTTAACAACAATCAATGACTAAATTAATGACTAAATATACTACCAAATTGATCAATCAAAACAACCAATAAATGACTAAAAATGGTTGTCATGAATTTGGTCACATTATAAATGAGTGGAAATAAACTACTAATGGTCACATGACCAAGTTTAGTCAATTATATGCAATTTTTAGTAATTATTTTAGTCATTTATTGTTGTTTCTGTAGTAGTGCAAGATCCATATTAGTTTGAGGGTTGTATTTGTTATTTTGGGGATTGCATATTTGATTAACAAGGGAGCAAGAATAGAATTATTTCTCTTACAATCAAAATTGGGTTGAACTAAACCTTGGGTTTGCAATTGTTTGTGAATTTAAGGGCCAATAAATATATATTTGATAGAAGGATATTACTGTTGATGAACATTGAACTGGGCTTAAAATGTTAATAACATAATGCTTACTTAGAGTTTGAATTAGTGATGAAGGTACTTCCACGTGATTGTTGTAGTAGTATACAATAGCCATGGGGAAGTACATCAGCCTTGTTGTTCATTTACAACCCTAACCATTTAAATGTTGGGTTGTATAAAGCATCTTTTATGAGGTTCTATGCTATGGTTGAGTTAACCATTTGTTCAACAGTTGCTACTCTTGCCTCGATTGAACTTTGCACCAGCTAAATAGATTTAATATCAAGGGTAAAGTGCTGCATTTTATGCTAGTGAATTCCAGTTATGGGTTCTTTGGTGTAATGGCCCTAACTCCACATTTGAATTTCATATGCTCACTGCAAAGTACCTTGTTGAATTACGGTCTTTTTGCATTTACTAATCTGAGAGTGAGTCTACACGCAATACTAGTTTCTCATGTAAGATGGGTCAACTGAATTCAAACCCGAACAAGGAATGTAGTGATTGGTTAAAGTAAAATGAAAGAGAAGCCATGCTAATTTAGTTTTTACTTTAGAAATGTTGAGAGGGCCTTTTCAAGAAAAATATATTCTATGTGGAGGGGAAGGATATGGAGCGGAAAGGAAAGAAAAGAGGGGAGGTTGCAGGCAAAGTGGGAGCTATTTAAGCTTCAATTCCACATGCCATTGATGCTGCTTTTCTTTGTTTTAGGTGGGTAATTCTACAAGCCATTGTGTTGCTTTTCTAAGTTTTATGTGGGCTATACTTGCAACACTGGTGCTGTGGAGTTTCACCAGCTATAAATTCATTTGTTCCAAGCTATTCTCTACCTTATATAACGACTTCACATGGAATCAAGTGAGTATTCCATTTATTGATTTATTTATTTTCAAATGTTAGAAATTGTTTTTATAAAGCATTGGTTAAGTAATGATCCAAGTTTGTTGTAAAGGATTAAATTATGCATGTGAGCATATGAGAGCATTAAAAGGAATAAGATTGGAAAATTGTCACATACAGATATCTTTCCATTCTTTTATAGAAGTCTCTCTCTACATTTATTTGGGAATAAAGTTGAGCATTATTTTATCTCATCTTATATAGCTCTTCATATATCCCTATTATCTAAAAAATCTAAGCATATATGTCCTACCCATGATGTGTGATAACCCAATTTTATTAAATATTTATCATAATACGGAAAATTGAATTATTGATGAAATTTAATTAAATATTAAATAGAGATTCTAGAATATTCAAAAAAATTTGAATGAAAGGGGTTGACTGATGCTAACTTTGTGAATTTTTGAAAAGTATTTTATATGTCATCAAGAATTGAACATTATAGATCAATTTGTAAGTGCAAGTGTGTGCAGTTGCAGGTGACAGGTTGAAGGATGAGAACTCGGTTGAAGTAAGATTGTTTAGGGATCGAATGGAAAGCCAGTTGGGATTTGGGTGCACACACAACAATGGCGTGGTGACTGACATTTGATTGATTTGCATATAAATAAAATGAAATTTTCTCGATTTGAACTGTTTCAATTCCTGCAAATGAATGGTTAGTAGATTTAATTGTCTATTCAAACCTTGTGATTTGAAGGAGCTGAAAATGTGCATTGTAAAGAAATTCTTTTCTTTAAGTGTAGAAGTAAATATATATACATATGTAAAGAAGCTCGAAATGAAAATTCAAGTTCCTTAAAATGGTAGTGTATGGAACCTTTGAGCCATTCCAAAACAAGCAACTTGTATGTGAACGTTTTGTATAAGAAAAAAATAAATTATATATACGTGTATGTAAATCGAACACACACACACAAATATACA